>LR750709.1:35858-288457 GCA_902729485.2 Mus minutoides
TTTTTAGGTCCTGGATGGTTTTGTTCCATTCCATCACCTGTTTGGCATTGTTTTCTTGTAACTCTCTACGTATTTCCTCTTTAAATGCTTCTAGTTGTTTATCTGTGTTTTCCTGTACCTCTCTAAGTTTTTCCTCTTTAAATGCTTCTACTTGTTTATCTGCCTTTTCCTGTATTTCCTTCTTGTAGTCCTCCATATAAAATCATGACGAGTGACTTTATATCCATGTCCTGTTTTTCTGGTGTGCTGTTGTATCTAGGACTTGATGGGGTGGGTGAGTTTGGATCTGGTGATGCCAAGTACCCTTGGATTCTGTTGCTTCTGTTCTTACGCTTACCTCCTGCCATCCCTGCCCAAGGAGACCTGGTATTGGTGCAGACCAGAAGGGAGCATCTGTCTTGTCCTGGGCCTTTCTCAATCTCCTGCTGGTGTCTCAGGTCACTTGCGATTGGGCCGGAACAGATGCTGAGTTCAGCTGCTCACCAGTGGTCCTTAGATTGTTAGGAGAGTCCCGCTGGAGGCCTGGGTGGGTGCGCGGTACCCAGGCCTTGTGCCCTGCGCAGTGGTCCGGAGATCACTGGGAGAGCTGGAAACCTGGGTGGGTGCACGGCACCCAGGCCTTTTGCGCCCTGCGCTGGAGCTGAGAGGTGTGGGCCGGAGGGAAGGGGTCCGCTCTCCGCCCTCTGCCTGTCTATCTCCCGCTGCTGACTCAAGTCTCACAAGTTTGGACTGGAACAGATGTGTGTTCCTCTTACCAGTGGTCCGGAGATCCCAGTGGTCCGGAGATCGCTGGGAGAGCTGGAAACCTGGGTGTGTGCAAGGCACCCAGGCCTTGCGCCCTGCGCTGGAGCGGAGCGGTGTGGGCCGGAAGGGAAGGGGTCCGCTCTCCGCTCTCCGCCCTCCGCCTGTCTATCTCCCGCTGCTGACTCAAGTCCCACGAGTTTAGACTGGAACAGATGTGTGTTCCTCTTACCAGTGGTCCAGAGATCGCTGGGAGAGCTGGAAACCTGGGTGGGTGCACGGCACCCAGGCCTTGCGCCCTGCGCTGGAGCAGAACGGTGTGGGCCGGAAGCTATTGTCCCCATTTTTACAGTGAATATATATGGTTCATATGCATGAGCATGTGAATATTTGTATGTTTGAGTGTACATGTCTGAGTATTTTTTGAGTCCTAAAGCTGATGTCTGTATATTTTCTACTTTACATATTATGGCAGTAATTCACACTGGAAGAGAAAGTTGGTTAATTTTGTTAGTGTACCTTTCTAGCTTGCTCAGAGAATCTTGTATCTCTACTTCTAAAAAAGGGGAATTACAGACAGGCTACCACATCTACCTGGTACTACTATACATGCTGCAGATCTGAACTTCGGTATTACTGTCCCTTAGTTTCCTTCTGTGGGGCATCTAGCAAGGTATTTGCATTCAGTTTCCTCTTCTGAGAAGCTTAAAGACAGTCATGAGACTCCTAGCTTGAGGACTTATGCAGAGACATTTTCACAGCATGCAGTCTGACACAGCCTTGTTCTTAATCTCAGTGTTTCATGATCCAGCTGATTTAAATGCTTCCAGTGTACCAGATGCACAAGGAGGAGCTCCCAGCATGGTGATATACACTTGAAGTTCCTTCAGAGGAGCAGCTGCAGGGAAGGGAAGGGAATGTGGCCAACATGTGCTTACAACTAGGAAACAGGAACTGGTCCAGAACACAGGAGTGTAGGCATTCCTTCAGAAGCTTGTGGCAACTGGGCTTTTTGGCACAAGCATGCTGGTTGCAAATAACTCACTGTGGTAATCAGGGAAGAACAAAAGTTTCCAGCCAGGCTCTAATTCCTGTAATATCTTATTCTCACTTGTATTAATTTCTGTTTTCTCTTCATGTTCTTATAAGTGATTAGAGTTGTTCATTTTTTGTTTGTACTTTTTGTTATTTGCTACATTTTAAAATTTGATTTAGAGGCCAGATTTTATCCTGTGACTCATTTTTGTCCTGGAAGTGGTCACTTGGTTTTCATTTATTTTATTTTATTTTATTTGTTATTTTATTTAATTACATTTCAGATATAGTCCCCCTTCCTGATTTCCCCTCCACAAACCTCCATTCCATCCTCTCTCCTCCTGCCTCTATGAAAGTGCTCCCTCACTCACCCAGTCCTTCCTCACTGCCTAGCATCCTCTTATGCTGGGGCATCAAGCCTCCTCAGGACCAAGGAAATGCCCTCCCATTGATGCCATATAGGGCAATCTTCTGCTACAGATGCAGCTGGATCCAAATGACCCTCCATGTGTACTCTTTCATTTTTGTGAAGCTTAATTTGTAAAATACATGTTAATTTTTGTATGGTTTATTGTTAATACTGAGAAAATTCTGATGGATATATTATAATCTTAGGCTACTTTAATCCTTTTTGAAATAGAATATTTCCTTAAATCCTGTCATTTTCTGAAGAGATATGAGAAGAGGACCTGAGGAATGACATAGCTTCAGGATATTAAGAATCTTATAGGACATATACAGCACTGAAATTTTTAGCATTTGGTTGATTTATTTCTGCATCCTTGTCAGTCACTCATTTTGTTTGTAACGCAGTTCAGGGAAATCTTCAGTCTGTATTTAATGAATAAGAAGACATTTTGAAAATTCATTAAATTGCAAGTTTTTAACCAAGTTGTACATGGTTTGAGTCCTGCTGTTTTGAGTGTTTTGCTTTTAACATTACACAGTGTTTTACATAACCTATTTCAAGAAAAAAAATATTATTCAAGGAAAGAAATAATAATATTAACTTTAAAGGACCCAGTGAGACCCTACAACTGAACCTACTCTTCTTTATACATGTAAAAAGTTTTCTTTCAACCTTATTTGTCAGGTGAGGGAGAGTTGGGGAACATGAAGTCAGAGTTTTACTTTGAAGGTTAGGCTATAGCAATTTCCCTGTCTCTGCCACCTGAAATCGGATGGCATTTCAATGTACATAGAAATGTGTGATCATTTGTTCCAAATCTCTTATAAATATTTTAGGCAAAAAATAACTTGTTTGTGAATTGTGTGTAGTGTTGAGTAACTATTTATTATATAACTTTGTAGAAGTTGGTCCTGGTTATTCCCTCCATCCCCATGCTCCCAGAAATAAGACTCAGACTCAAAATATATGTACAAAAACCTTGACAATATAGCTAGACTCTTCTTTAGAAGAATATAACTTAAAATAACTCATTCATTTTCACCTACACTCTTCCAGGGGCTGGTTACCTGTATTCAAGTATGATATACCTGCCTCCCCAAATCTTCTCTGACTCAATCTGAGAATTCTTTTTGCCTCCCAAATGTCTCACTTTCTATTCTACCCTTTCCTATAGACCATAAGTTTTTCCTTGACAGGTGACTCATCCACACAAGATATTCTCTACATAACTTTATCTTTCTTCAATTAATCTTCAGTCTTAATATTGGGACTTAAGTCTCAAAGCTTATGGCCAAAGTAGTAAAATATTAATTTAAATTTGTTAATACATAAATATCAGAGAATCATGACTATGTCAACTTTTTTGGTTCAAATTACTTTTTGCCAAATATTTATAATGATCATATTTATATGAAAATAATCTCCTTATATTTAATGTCCCTTTAAATTGACATTAATCATTAGCAAATTCTTGGTTTTCAACTTAAGATCTATAATGAAAAAGGTAATAGAACAAGGGAGTCATGTTTCACCTCTAGCAAGCCGCAGACTTTAGCAGCTTTGGCAATGAGGGCCTTGCTCTACAATCAAGAAGAGAAGTGACTATTGGAAAACTGATACTAGTTATGTGACACTGAGAAATTAACAGTGATTAAGATTTTTTTAAAAAGTCATTAAGTGATCACTGAGGCAAGATGTTCTTCAAAGTGTTTTCTGAGAGCACAAAGAAGCTGTGTTCCAAAGATACCCAAGGTTGTATCTAATGCTGCTGCTGGACTTGGCAATGCACAAGAAACAGCCAGGTGGTACTAGTTTTGAAAGCAAAAAGGCGGGGGGAGGGGGTCATCAGGAGCACCTGAAGCTCAGCTCTGAGAGAGGCCAGAGAAGGCCTTTGTCGTAAATGCAGTCTTAGTTATAGTTGATGATGGCCTAGGACTACAGGAGTTATGCAAGGAAGTTGTGGCATGGGACCATGTAGGGAGCCTCTGAGAGACTTTTGGTGAAGCCTAGGTGTAGTGGAAGACTCTAGCAAATTGAAGATGCTAATTCCATGGGATGACCATGGAGAACAGCAGAAGCAGAGGAATAGAGCCAACCATAGACTAGAGTCTATAGAAGGTTTAGCTTGAGTAATGACCCAAGACCTTTGGAGAAGCCAACAAGACCATGTGTAGACCACAGGTGTTGGAACAAGAAGCTATAAGATTGAAGTTGCCTTGTATACCCAAAGATGTTATAGTTGTCAGAACTGTGAGATACCTGCTGAGAAAACCTGCTATCAGAGTAGAAACAACCCAAGAGAATTGAGTTTGTTGCTGCTGAAAGCCAGTTCCGCCAATAGCAGTCAACAAGGATGAAAGGAGTTGGAAATCTGAATAGGGCTTTGATATATGACATAGAAACATAGAGGTTGGAGTATGCCCAGCTGGTTTTTGGTTTTGTTTTGGTAGAGTAATTCTTCACTATGATGATTTATAGTAGTAATGTATACCTTGTGTCATGATGTGTTGGAAGTATATGATCTGCTTTTAGATTTTGATATCATAGCAGATTATAGTTAAGAAATTGTTCCAGCACTCAGGAGGCAGAGGCAGGTGGATTTCTGAGTTTGAGGCCAGCCTGGTCTACAAAGTGAGTTCCAGGACAGCTAGGGCTATACAGAGAAACCCTGTCTCAAAAAAAAAAAAAAAAAAAAAAAAGCACCCAACAAAAACAACAACAACAACAAAACAAACAAACAAACAAACAAACAAAGAAATTGCATGAATCTCAGAAAAGACTCTGAACTTTGGACTTTTAAACCTTAATAAGACTGTGATAGACTATGTGGATTTCAAAGTTGCACTAAATGTACTTTGAATTATAACCCCATAGACATGTATTTGAACAAGTCTATGGGGGCCAGGGAGTGGAATGTGGTGGTTTGAGTATGCTTGGTCCATAGGAAGTGGCACTGTTAGGAGGTGTGGCCTTGTTAGAATTGTGACACTGTGGTGGTGGGCTTTGAAGGTGTCCTCCACTGTGTAGGCTCCACCCAGTGTGGGAGATACCTCCTTCATAGCTGGCTGTGGATGCCAGTCTCTACTAGCTGCCTTCAGATGAAGAAGCAGAACTCTCAGCTCTTTCTCCAGTACCATATCTGCCTGTATACTGCCATTTTTGCTGCTTTAATGATAGTGAACTAACCCTTTAAATCTGTAAGGCAGCCCCAAATATATTGTTGCCTTTGTAATACTTGTCTTGGTCATGGTGTATTTTCAGAGCAATGAAAATTTGAAGACAACATGATATAAATAAACTTGGTATTAAAAGACCTGCTTAAAGTACAACTATTTCAAAATCCTAATCTGAATTTAAAATCAGTAATATGTACCTGCTTTAAAACTTCACATAATAATTCTACATTATTTCTAAATAATCATCTTTACCATAGTTTATGTATAATTAGTTCAAGTGCTATAACTGCTATGAACTAAGTGATTACTTAGTAGGTATGTAGTCAATTTTCTGCTAAATGAGGTTTCTTCTTTTTAAAGTCATTTTTTTTTCTTCTTTTTTTAAAAAGTGCTCTGAAAATGTCACATTGGCCAAAATTTGACTGTAGAGGCCAGGGGGGTCTCTAGCACTCAATCATCCTCTTTTAGCTATCAAGTGACAGGATTACAGAAATGTGCCAGTATGTCCAGTAGAGACATACTCACTATTCATGAAAAATAAATGAGTTAGCCAGGTTTCTCTGTAAGTATATTAATGTAAGACATACAGAAATAAAAACTCATGTTGTTTACAAAAGGAAGATGCCCTATCTACATAACACTTTATTTATCTTCATTTATTTGCATATCTGTTTCTTTTTATCTGTGTAGATCTCATATTTGTGAGTACTTGCAGAGGCCAGAAAAACATGTCACCAAGGCAGGATTTAATGCTGGTTGTGCATTGTCTTACTCGGGTTTTGAGAACTGACCTCTGTCGCCAGAAAGAACAGAAAGTGCTCTTAACTGTTGAGCCATGCTCCCAGCCTCTGAATACTTTTAGAAAAGTATATATTCTCTATCTAGTAATGATAACTCTAAATAATCATGGACAATTGGTGCCCAAAATTGAGCAAATGTATGCGAAATAACTAGATGAAACTAAAATGAAAATACATAATAATGGGAACATCTCTTGCTTTGTAATAACACAAATACAGAATTGTCATTGGACCTCACCAGGGTTGTCTAAAAACCATCTATTATAACACGAAATGGAACAGAGCTGTGCCCTGATGTTTCCCAGCTTTATCTGTATCTTATTGATAGGTATCTAAATCTTACAATGATGTCCATTGCTTGATTGATGCTCTCATTTAAGCTTTGATTCACACCCAGTTCCATCAAATTTCTATACTTTCCAAACTACTAAAGTGGCATATTATTTCGTTGTCTTTAAAGAATAATTAATATATAATTGTAAATTATTGCTTTCTTTTGAAAATGTAATTTAAAAATTATAACCAAAAAGTAACTAAGGGAAACATGAAAATCCAAATTTGAGATGATAGGTTCAGCTAAATTTTATAAATTTATAATGTTGTACAATGGCCTTTCAGGGAGTCTTTTTTTCCTTTCTGGAAATATCTGTTTAATTCTATACTAATTGAGGACTTGTTCTACTTTGTTATTAATTAGTTTGGTGTGGTTTTTGATACAGGGTTCTGCTGGGCACATCTGACTAAGCTGATACTCACCTATTCATAAACCATACTTCTATAATTGATCACCAAGAATATTCTTGGTAGATTTAAATATCAAACATTGAGGAAAATTAATATACTAGATCTACAAATGTAGAATAAAGGAATCACAGTATATGATTAAAATCCATCACATACTTATATGCATGCACATGCACACCACACACATGAGAAGTTTATGGAGTTTATTTGGTAAATGTCTCTAGACTCATCATTTATCTTTGTTAGAAGATATATGGCATCGTTATGGTACAACATCCATCTAAATAAATCTTATACGTAATGCTACCGTGAAGCAGAAAAAGAAATTTTAAATTAATGTTTGAATATTTCAGAAAAATGCAAAGACTTAGTGCATAGATCAGATTTACATGTATTTCAAGTCATGAAATTAGACTATGGCTTCAAAAAACATAGGACTAGAAATATACATTGCTATTAAGAATATATAGAAATCATGTTGAGAAATAAATAAAGCTCCGGCTACTTTCACAAAAAATAGCATAATAGGAAAATGGATGAAAATATACAATATTTCACATATGAGAAAACTATAAATCAGGGCATGAAAGAAGTCTCAGTGGTTCTTCTCTTGCAGAAGAAATGGGTTCAGTTGCCAGCACCCATGTATGGTGGCTCACACCATCATTTCCAGGGGACCTAATCTGTTATTATGGCCTCTTCATGTACCTGCACTCAAGCGTACATATACAACCCAAAACAATTTGTTGAAAAGATAATTAAGCAGAAAATGTAAATAAAAATTAATGACAAATAAACACTGTAAGGTAAACTGAGTAGGTGACCAATAGAACACACATTCACACAAATAAGATACTATATGATGTGGGTTTATCTAATGTTGCTTGTATTATGCTAATCTGAGTCATCAAAATTGCATGAGAATCTACAATTCTGCACAAAAGACACTGAGGGAATACTGACCCCATTTGGTTCTGATTGGTAAATAAATTTGCCTGTTCTAATGGTTAGGAAGAAAGACAGGTGAGCTTTTAGGATTCCCAGGTGTGCCCAGGCAAGGGACTAAGGAAGAAGGAAGAGAGAGATCTTCTATGCTGCAGAAGGAGAACCAAGTTGCCAAAACTGAGAGGTAGAAAAAAAGAGCATAGCCACCATGTGGGAGCTGGGGAAACACAGCCTGAGAGAGCTGCATATCTGTGCTGAGGCAGCAATGCTATAGATTCTAGTAAATAAATCAGGAATAGCATAGAGGGGCAGCTTAGCCATATAGAGGTTAGGGAGTGGCCTAGTCACTGAGCTGTTTTAGGCATATCAAAATATAAATTGTGTGTGTGTGTGTGTGTGTGTGTGTGTGTGTGTGTGTTTGTATGTGCATGCATACACCTTTCACTTGAGAATCCAGAACATTTGATCTGGTAGCAAGGAGGGCCTCAGCTGCCAAGACCATTCAGTAAAATAATTTGGGTACAGCTATATGTGGGAACCAATTTGATGTTGGAATGTCCAAACCCAATAAGGCCATATTAAAAAAAAAACAATCCAATTATTATAGTTATAAGCTATAAGTATACATTGGGCAGATCTATTACTATACTTATTCCACAGTTATAAGACCCTTTGTTATTTGTGGTTTCCCATGGTCTCATGGTTCTGCTCCATAATAGCTTCATCCTCCTCTTTTACTGTTCTCTCTTCTTCCCTTCTCGTCTTCTTCTCCTGTCTACTTGCACCCACTCTCATAGACCTGCTGTATCACCTCTATCCTCTGCTGCCCAATCACAGGTTCTAGCCTTTACTGACCAGTTAAAATTGGTAGTAGTTTCACATGATATTATCTGAGTATGTGATCAACTACTTGTCAGAGCAACTCCTCTTGAGGAATCAGAATTGACATCCCAATACAAACACCATAAGGACAACCCAAAACTAAAGAGTATGGATCTTATTGTTTATTTTTAAAGAAGAATTTTTCTCTCTCTCTCTTTCTTTCTTTCTTTCTTTCTTTCTTTCTTTCTTTCTTTCTTTCTTTACTCTCTCTCCCTTCCTTCTCTCTCTCTCCCTTCCTTCCTTCCTTTTTTTTTGAAAATAGACCTTTGTGGTGATATTATATCTTGATTATGGTTTGTCTTCCCTCTATTTTTCTAGTTCCTCCCAACTACCCTCCTATTCATATCCACCATATGCCTCACACTAGAATAGAAAGACACTTCTAAAAGATTAAGACAAGAATATTTGTGTGAGCTACATATGTAAATATTTATCATGTTAAAATTTAAAAGAAGCAGGTAAGTATATCAATATTCTATTTTAAAATACACAGGTTACATGTTGACACACAACATGTATATGTTAAATGGACTCTATTTACATAATGAGAATCATACATAAGTAAAAGCCTTTATTACGTATTTTTTTTGAAATGGGATAAATGAATAATGCCACCATCTACTCAATGATATTTGTGTACCATTTTGGGAAGAATTAGATATAGATAAGTAGAGTATCTTTCAGTTAAAAAACTGTTTTTATGATTTGGAAGCTAAAAATCAATCTAAAGATAATAGCAATAAAAAGGGAGTATACATAGAATTGTGTGATTGAACTTTTTGCATGAGAAACAGTTACTGTATTTAGTTATGCTCCAAACCATCACTATATCAATCTTGACTCTCACACATGAGTCACCATGACCAAGTCAGAGAGCAATGCTGCAGGGAATGAAAAAGTTTATTAACACCTCTGCAGCAGTATAAAGGAGTTATGAATGTAGTTGACACTGTGTTTTAGTAAAGTATTCTTCACATGTAAAATGAATCAAACTGTTACAAGAATTGAAGAAAATGCATTGAAATTTTATCTTTGTCCTACATAATGTAATGTGTGAACATGAGAACTATACTTATCTATCAGGCTTAGGCTTCTGTTCTGCGTAGATCTACTTCAGCTGACAGTAAAAGTAGATTAAAAGGTAAAAGATGTTTAAATCATTAACTTTGGAGTCATAGAGGGGAAACTAATGCAAACATAGGACTCTTCATACCTCCACAACTTCTCAGAGTCTAAAGTTCCTTCACTGTAGGTTGTTTACAAAATAGCTATCATGTGGTTGTATAGGTGAATAAATGAAAGAAATAATTTAAAATTGATAACATCCCTATGTGGCATGAGTATTCCTCCACATAGCCATTTCCTTTGTGCTTATTGCTTTATAGCAATTACACTAGAAAATTGTTCTTTGAGTTCTGAATGAATTACAGCATTACTTACCCTGTGTCTCCTCACAGCACAAAGGTCTCCATACCAATTTAACATATACCTTTGCAACAAGTATTTAATGAAAGTAGATGCTGTATTATCTATAGACTTGAAGAAATACAAGTAATTTTATCAAGATCCTTTATATTTTATTAAAAATTTCAGTAAGTTGGTAGCCATGACCTTCAAAATTAATAGAATAAGCTGCCCAATGGAAGGCCACTTATTTAATCATGTGACTTCCAACTTCTTCCAAATCCATTGGCATGTACAATGAGTGCCTGTCATTTGCCTCTTATTTGCATATGCATTGGTTTATTCTTATTCATATGTGCTATATGAATTCAAATAATGAGAATTTTTCACCTTCTCTGATTAGAGCTGTTGTATTTAAGGAAAGAGTTGTCAGATTTTGCTTTGAACACACTGCTAAGTTAGGGTCTCACTTAGGAAATTTTCTCTGAGATAGGGGATTGTAGGACATTACTTGTAAAAGCAAAGCTAGGGACTAAAATCATTGTTCTTTGCTTTTCCCATTATGAGTATACTACTGGAGAGATAGCTTAGATGTCAACAGTATTTGCTGCTTTTTTAAGGAGTTGGTCGTGTTTCCAGCACCCATACCACAGGGTAGCTGGAAAACCTGAATGAAGCCTTAGGGATCCAAGATCATCTCTTGGCGTCTGTGGGCAACAGGCATGCATGTGGTGCACATTCAGGTAAGCTAACATAAAACTAAGATAAGTAAAGTCTTTAAAATAACTTCTAAATCATTAAAAGAAAATTGTATTAAATATATCTATCCAAAGATACAGTGTCTACAATATTTTATAATGCATTTAACAGTGTATACACATCAACATTCATTAAACACCCATTTGCACTAAGTATCATACTTAATGAAAACTGATCCACTCTCTGAAAACTGAAGCAACAATAGCACATGGGCAAATACTGGTCAGATTCTCTGTGTAGTTGAATTAGAAAAGAGGAGATAGTTTCACTCTTGTTCATCCATGGGCATATTGAAGGCTATATGTTACACTTTCATTGGTCATGCATCGCTAGTTTTAAACTTTCCATAATACTAAGTATATTTTTTTAAAATAATCCATTTATAATTAAATAAATAAGAAAATATCATTCAGTTACAAATTTGGACATAAATCTAAAGGAGGAATTTTAAAACTAATCTCTCCCCATTATTTATATGTCTAGGTGGCTTTCAAGTTATAATTGGTGCTCAAAACAACTTTACCCCCTAGAATGTATTTCACCCATCCCTGCGAAGTCCCTTTTCTGTTCCTGTTAAAGCAATGCTTGTTATAGTCTACTTCCCATGTATGTTGTAATTGAAGAGATTTTAGCTTTACTACATTTACTCACTTTTCAAAGAGATTTTGAATTTTTGTTTAGAAAATCAACTCTGGAAATAAAGGGGAAATTGACTGGAAGGAAGGTGAATTCTGTAGCAGTAAAAAAAATTGTGAAATTCTAACTGTAAAATAATAGCATAACTGTAAGAAAACTGTGATAAAATAGTATGAATACAACTAGAATCCTCATCTAGGTTGTAAGAATAAGTAGTGTCTTTTTGTAATAATTTTGTTCAAAAGAGACATTTTAGAAAAATTCATAAAGCTTCATACTCAGATACTGTGTTTAGAAACTAATATTTAGAATACATTGGGCATAATCAGGATTTGGGGAAGAGTTGGGGGATGGAAGTGATTATGACCAAAATGCAATGTATGAATCTCTCAAAGAATGAATACTACTATTTTATATTGATATAAAAGTAGACAAGAAGTGTTTTATACATAAGTAATGTGTAATTGGGTACTTAACAGTCCACATACTAGAAGTCTCAAATAAAGGGTTACTTTTGGTGCTTGGAAAAAAATGAAAAATAAACCTATATGTTGAGCTTTGGGTCAGAATAGGAAGGGCAGTGATGGCCACAAGAAAAGGAAAGTATGAAAATCATCAGAAGAGTTTGTCTTGAATGCTAAATATGTCCTAAGTACAGGAAAACCTAATAGGATTTTACAGTCACTCAGTTTAAGTTTTTAAAAATGGTAAAGAATAATTCAGTTATTTTAACGAAGTGAGGATTGAATTACTATACTTTGAGAAATGAGGTTCATCTAATTAGGTTTAACCCCGAGACCTGTGGCAAGTTGTCAAAATGGATTTTCACATTGGAGGTAATGGACTCCTTATCGTACTCACTTGTGGGAAATCCTGTTTTATCTGCTGATCTGCAAGAAAATTACTGCCAATTTCCACCCTTTGGTGGACAATTAGCAAGTAGTGGACTGAGATAAAACAAGTAGATTGTGTGACATGCTAGTAGTGTGCAGCTCCAAGGAGTATTTTTTTTTCTTCTTCTTCTGTGAATAAGAGGAATCTCGGATTTTTTAGAATCATGCAGAAAGAATTTTAGCAAAGCATTCAGCAAACAACTCTAAAATATAATTTTGAACCATGGCAGATAATTTACCACAAGTTAAAAATCACTCTGATAACTTATATAAGTGGGCTAGTTTAACAAAAATTGATAGTCACTGACTCTCTATTTTCACTCCTACTACTTATCTATGAAATTACACAATGAAACTTATTTCCAGTAATATGAAGGAAAGAAATGCAGTTAATTTTTTCAGTGCACCTTGTTCTATTTCAACCATTTAGCCTTAATTTTCTCTAACCATGCATGTAAGTCAAGTTGCACTCGCCCTATTTATTAGTCTCCCCACTCCATGAAATCTCTTTGTTCTCTAACTTTTGCTCTCTATCTACCTCTCTCCACCATTCATCTCTCCTTACCTTACACTTTCCTCCATACTCTATTGCTCCAGGCTCATATGACCTCTTCACTTCCTAGCTAGAGCTCTCAAGGTGTTTTGCATTTAGTTTATACATGCAAAGGCCT
The DNA here is from genome assembly GCA_902729485.2 of Mus minutoides. Classification (NCBI taxonomy): domain Eukaryota; kingdom Metazoa; phylum Chordata; class Mammalia; order Rodentia; family Muridae; genus Mus; species Mus minutoides. The sequence goes on from LR750709.1 coordinate 48,954, forward strand.
ATAGATTCCCTTAATTGAGGATGCTTAGAGGTGGAGAGAGCATGCAGGTGACAACATTGCAGAGGTAGAGAAGATGGGGATGATTTTTTGTTGTTTTGTTTTGTTTTATTCATCAATGTGCTATCATTAAAAGTAATAAAATGTTTCTGGATATTAGGCAAGGAATTGTGTCTACAAGTGTCTCATTTGGCCATCATCAAAATAGCTTTCTCTTACAGTAGATGATAACTAATACAGAGACCTACAAGTGGCAACATGCAGAGAATCAGAGACCTTGGAACACTCACTTTTAAGTAGGATGTCTTCATCAAACCCCTCCTCTCAAGGCTCAGGGAGCCATTCAGATGAGGAGTCAGAAAGATTTTAAGAGTCAATAGGAATTGAAGATACCAAAGAAAGAATATCTTCAAGACACAAAACAATAGATAGACAAATGAGCTCACAGAGACTGTGGCAGCATGCACAAGGCCTGCACAGGTTTAAAATAGGTGGGGTCCCAGCTGTGAGAGGATGAAGTTGACACTATCTTCCATCCTTAATTAACAAGTTATCTCCAATTGAAAACCTCTTGCAAAGGAAAACATAATTTCTCCAGTGAGTCTCATTTGGTATACAAACCACACTTGAGAGCAGGCCCTGTACCCAGGACAATATAAACAAAATCAATGGTAGTTTCGTACAATTTTGTCTCATATATCTTTGTTTGGGCAGAGTTTTTTTGTTTTGTTTTGTTTTGTTTTGTTTTTTTAAGAAATGGTATGTTCGTTTTTAAAACTATGTTATGCTGTCATACAGATTCTGCGAATTGAACCTGGGTCATCTGGAAGAGCAATACTCGTTCTATTTAAGACCCTACTGATGGAGAATGAAACAAACATGGAACCATAAATATTTCATCGAAGACTATTTAAATGAGAATTTCTTTAAAATCTGTAGTGCAAGCTAAGAGCTCAAGTAGATAGTAAATATGTATATGGAATCTATTTTATTTTTAAATTTTGGGCAAACATCCAAGGATGTATTGGACAGATATTTTGAGAATATGTACCAAATAAACTTGCATTTATTTATGTCTGTCATAGATGACAGACTCAACTGTGGTTCTAAAAGCCCAATAACTGGTTAATATTTTTAAATAATAGAAAACTGAGCACAGTAGATGTCTTTGCTTGGAAGTGCTACCCTTAGAGAGAACTCTCTAATAGAGTAGTAAATATGACAATGAAGTGTGGCTTTGAATAGAATTATACTTGGTATGTGGTTACACATCTGCACGAAAAGAAGTGGTTTTTAAGTTGGGGGTTATTTCCACCAATGAGAGAAACAATAGCTTGTTACTTATATTTGTAGAAACTAAAAATGTGTCTAAGAGAGATTTCCTTATCATTATTCCTGCTAAACATTTAGTGACATGAAACTTGTGTGACTGTAGACATGTTACTGGTAGATGTAATTTTCAAAATAAATTTAGCCAAAAATTTAAAATGTCACAAGTTTTTAATGTATGTATTAAAACTAGACAAAAAACAAAAATAGCATGGATTTTTTATGAGTTCTTTGAGAATTTTGTATGTGATATGACCTTATTTACCCCTTTTGCCAACTCTTAAAATCCATCCACTTCCAGACACACTTTTATTTTTCTGTCTTTAAGACAATTAGTTTAGTATCTTGCATTTCCCTTTCAACTCAAGGAGAATAAAATTTGATTTTCTGGGGATGCCTCCAGAGTGCTGGGATTAAAGGTGTGCGCCACCATGACTGGCTGAGTTTAATTTTCCATCATGTTATTTCATGGTATGATAGATTACTGCCACAGATATGGAATTCTTCACTGTTTTTAGGTGCTCCATTCAAGCTCCAAGACTGTTGCCTTCTGTCATGTTATGGTTTTCTGTCAAAGATGACAACCTTAAGTTGTCTATTATCTATGCTGTCACCAAAAGCCGAGGCAAGCAGGCCATGTCTTTCACAAGACAAATCAACCCAGAAGACTTCTTGTGGCCCACATATCAAGTGGAATGGGAACAAGGAACACACTTCAATAAAGAGATGCCATCTAGGTATCTGTGCTGGATAGTTTTATGTTAACTTGACACAAAATGAAGATATCTGAGAGGAGGGAACACCAATTAATAGAATGTCTGTATAAGATTGGTGTACTGGCTAGTTTTGTGTCAACTTGACACAGCTGGGGCTATCACAGAGAAAGGAGCTTCAGTTGGGGAAGTACCTCCATGAGATCTAGTTGTGGGGTATTTTCTCAATTAGTGGAAAAGGTGGAAAGGCCCCTTGTGGGTGGGACCATCTCTGGGCTGGCAGGCTTGGCTTCTATAAGAGAGCAGGCTGAGCAAGCTAGGGGAAGCAAGCCAGTAAAGAACATCACTCCATGGCTTCTGTGTCAGCTCCTGCTTCCTGACCTGCTTGAGTTCCAGTCCTGACTTCCTTAGTGATGAACAGCAATGTGGAAGTGTAAGCCGAATAAACCCTTTCCTCCCCAACTTGCTTCTTGGTCATGATGTTTTTACAGGAATAGAAACCCTCACTAAGACAATTGGGTCGTAGTCAAATCTGTAGGGCATTTGAATGGGTAGCCAAATGAGGAGTCCCAACCCCTTCGCTGGTGATCTGACATTCTATAATAAAGTAGGCTGAGAAAATCAGGATGAGCAAGTATCCATGGCTTCTAGTTCAGGTATTGCTTCCAGGTTCCTAACAGACTTGAATTCCTTCTGGATTCCCTGTGAACTGTGATATGGATGCCTAAACTGCAAAAATCCTTTCTGTGCAAGTTGTTTTGGTCATGGTTCCCTTTCACAGCAATCATAACCCTAAGGCAATATCCATGAAATCTGGCTGGATAGAAATTATAATCCAAGTCCCAATGTTACTATTATTCCATCTAAAGGCTTAATATTATAGGCATAATAAAACAATTAAATAATATTACCTGCAGAAGTACAGGTGGAAATTTTCAGTTTCTGCAAAAAGTGCCTTTCAAAAGTAAACTTCTAGAATCATGGTTTTAGAGAAATGCTAAATTGGACCTCAGCTTTCTTTTTCTGCCAAATTATTTTTCATGGCAGTATTTAGAGTTGCATAAAAGATTAAGAAAAAAGGCATATTATCCACCCACAGTTCCCATTCTGTAAAATACTGAGGTCTGCATCTTTACTGACACCTCAGGAAGAAATAACTTCAACAATAAATCACAATATGTGGATTAGAAACAAGCAGCAGGGAGAGGTAAATGGAAGGACAGGGACATAAGAATTGTTATTATAAGGAAAATTATTTTTGCTTCCATTTTAAAGTATTTTTAGCAACTATCATTTTGTATTTAAACTTACTTTCTAGTTGTGTTCATCAATATATGTGCCTTTTGCTTATATACATTGGGAATGAAATCCATCAGTGGGAATGTCTCTTATAGTAGTAATCATTTTTGTTAAAACTTAAATAATTTTATTAAACAAAGTTATTTTGGGCTAGAAGCCTTCATAAGTTCAGATCTCTGATTGACTGTAAAGAATACAGTCATACAGCAATAGAGCTCTGTGCTCAGTTAATTCCTTGTATTATTGTAAAAAACTCAGCTACTTTTGGAGGAGAGATGTCTTCGTATCTTACACGCCGAATAGTCAAGTCTTCCTGTTCTCTGTCAAACAACAGCCCTACTGAATTATACTGGATCTCTGAGCAGATCACAGAGAAAATTTCCCATGACCTTTAAAGCATGCCTCTGTGAGAGAGGATAATATTTAATTCAGTAAGATCTGGACTGCTGGTTTTCTTATATATCTATGGAGAAGAGTAGAAAGGCTTCAAAAATTTAGTTAAGGACAAGGCAGCTTAAATACTCATGCCAAGAAACATTTGCAATTATGTATGGCCACAGAAATTTGAAATTTGAAACTCTCAGAATGATGAAACCCAAACACTCAATTTATCTCCTGCATCAGTAGATGCTTAGATCATATTACAAGAGACAGATTGGTGATATTGAAATAGTCAAGAAATGAAAGCTTCTAGGAGTTGCTGGCAGTAGTAATAGTGTTCATACTAGACTGGACTGTGCAGCTCATCAGAATATAAATTTTAACCAGGCAGAATTTTTAGTTAAGCACATAAAAATTCATTACCAGTACAATTAGAATTAAAAAAAAATCACCTGAAAAATGGCCAGTGACCAAATCCTTGGTGATAAATAGATAAATAAAACAAGTAAACAAAGTAGAGTAAAAAATGGTAAAGGGGTCATCTACCATTCTTACCACAGAAGATAAACCTTTAGAAATGTAAAGCAGGCATTATAGCATGCTAGATTCTTTATTGTGCCTGAAAGTATCAGAAAGTAATTCAACAAGCAAAAGTTAATCATATTGTGGCATTATGTGGGGAATTGCAGGCTGGTATCCAGTGGAGCTGAGGTCTGAACCCCGATGGTCATAATTCACCTACATAACACAGTAAGCGTTCCCTCATGCTCCTGGAGCTCTAGCCCCTGCCTAAGTTACCACCTCCCACAGCCCCCACAAGAGAAGCATGGTCAGTCACATAAGCAATGGCCAAGCTTTTGACCTTCAGGCTGAACTCCTCCTCTTTACTGTTGTTACATAGCAACAGTAAAGACCATAAAAGGGGTGCTCAGCCTGCACTTTGCTCTCTCACTCTTTTGTCCTCTCACCTCTCACTTCTCTCTCCTCTTCCCTTTCTCTTTGTCTTCTTTCCTCTTCTCTCTCCCTCTTTCTCTCTAGCCTTTCCTCTTCCTTCCTCCCTTCCTTCCTTCCTTCCTTCCTTCCTTCCTTCCTTCCTTCCTTCCTTCCTCTCTCTCTCTCTCTCTCTTTCTCTCTCTCTCTCTGTCTCTCTCTCTCCTCTCTTTCCCCTGCATTTCTATAATAAATCTCTTAAAACATAGAGAGTCTCTGCTCCTTCTCGATCCGCTGTGCCACTCTCTGCAGTGTTGGGAACTCCTTCCCTATTTTCTCTCTCCTACAACCCTGGGGCTTTAGCAAGGTAGCTTGGGGTCCCTGGTGGGGCACTGCCCCCTTTCCACCCCCTGCTGCGTGGGTCAGGCATACTCACCCAGGGCCTAGTGGAAAAGGGTCCAGCAACTCTGCCTGCATCTGCCTCCCCAGAGCACAGGAACTGGCTGGACGTTAGGCCCCTTTTCCTCCCTCACTTCTCCCCCCCATTTAATTTTGTTCCCAACAGCATTATACAAATAATTCCATGCTTCATACTTTCATGACACTGTCAGATTCACAGATTATGTTAAGGTTCTTTGTTAGAGTTAGAATAAAGTGAACTTTCAAAGGATGCTGATACTATAAAGAAACATTTACATAAACTAACAAACTGAAGAATAGATTTGAAAATCTAGAGTATTAAGATTTGTATGAGTTGAGTCCTTTCTGAAAGTTTCATTTATCTGTTATCAGATAACAAACTAGATATAAAACCAATAACATGGGTTTGCTTCAGGGAGGAGAAAGGGATGGGGTTTCAGAGGGAGAGAGAGAAATAGAAGTAGAAGAGAGAAAGGCTCAGTGAGGGTTATAGAGAGGCAGAAAGAAACAGGATTATATAATTTTATTTTAAGAATACAGGAAGTAATGTTGGATGTGGTGGCGCACACCTTTAATCCCAGCACTTGGGAGGCAGAGGCAGACGGATTTCTGAGTTCGAGGCCAGCCTGGTCTACAAAGTAAGTTCCAGGACAGCCAGAGCTATACAGAGAAACCCTGTCTAGAAAAACAAAACAACAAAAACAAACAAACAAAAACAAACAAACAAAACAAAACAAAACAACAACAACAAAAGAATACAGGAAGCTTGGTCAAACCCACTGTGAATACATTCTGAAATCATTCATCTCCCACCTACTAACCAGGATTATGTATTGCACAAGCATCATCAGCAATGCTCATGTGGTTTCTCATGTAAATGCTTCATATTGAGTTATTTGCAAATCAATAAAACAATGAATTTATAGTAGTTATAGGAACAACTGTGGTAAGAAGTTAAGATGTTCGCTGGATCTCTGAATGACACTATACAACCTGTCCTTGTCCTACCACTTTTTTTTTCATTTATACATTATTTTTCTTGGATATTTTATATATTTGCACTTCAAATTGTATTCTCTTTCCCGATTTCCCCATCTGCAAACCCCCTATCTCAACCTCCCTCCCCCTGCTTCTATGAGGATACGCCCCCTCCCCCCACACCCATTCCTGCTTCCCTGTCCTGGCATTCCTCTACACTAGGGCATCAAACCTTCATGGAACCAAGAGTTCCTATTGAAGCCCAACAAGGTCATCTTCTGCTACATATGCATGTTTACTCTTTGGTTGGTGGTTTAGTCCCTGGGAGTCTCTGGGGGTTCTGGTTGGTTGATATTGTTCTCCCTCTTAAACATTCTCTTATAATTATAAACTGATAGGTATTAGTTAAAAGACAGTTGACACTGAAGTGTGTTGAATTTGCTAGATTGTGCATGCACAGTAAGCTGTCTATATTTTGACTACATTTTACTATTTCTCTAATATAAGACATATAGAGACATCACTTGTAAGCATGCAGGTATCATTTTTGGTTTTCCACCACGTAAATTCTAGGCATCAAATTGAATATATTACATTGCTATAAATCAAAATATATTACAAAGTTTAGGAATCAAAGTAGAATGTCACTGGAATTGAACAAATATCCTTGCCCGTATAACAGGGTGGAGAACCTAGAAAAGAATTAATAAAATAATGGTGACATAATTATTAAATTTTTATTACAATTATTTAATTTAAAAGATGTCTTAGCCTATTTTCTCTTCTAAAAATGACACCTTTTATATTTACTCAAAACCCCATAAATCTGATAAACACTATTCTACATTTTATAGAACTAATCTCACTTGATAAAATCATTTGTTTCCCTATGGTTGAGTTATTTCAATGGGCTTAATTTTTTCTGAATTCATATTGTTATAACGACATGATTTTTGTACTTCATGGATAAAAACCACTTGTTGATACATATCTCATTATCTTTTTTTATTTGATAGTCTCATATTATTATACATTTTGTGTATTAACAGAAGTACATATTTGAGAAGGGATGCTGATGTTCTTTAAAAATATTGATTTGAATTATTTTGCATACCATGAAATATGTTTACTACGTCATATCACACATGTGTATCTTGAAGTTGCATAGTGTGGTGTTTATTTCTCTGATCTTGTTCACAATTGCTTTGATAGCCAAGGTGTGTTTTTTTTTTTTTTTTTTATGGGAGTTTAATGATTGTTTTTCATATTTCTGCTAATATATTAAAAATTTGATGAGGAATTCATAGAAAATCTGTGGAGTATGTGGAACCACAAATCTTTTCAATGGTTTATTTTTCTTTGATTTTATTACTTATTCATATTCTAGAAACATTTAATACTGCTCTATTGTATTCTTAAACATTGCTAAATAGGAATGCTTATAGTTTTCACTAACAAATTACCAGTATCTCTCAGAGTGCTCTAATTTGCCATTTTGCTATGTGTAAACACTCTGACTAAAAGGAACTTGAGCAAGACAGGGTTTATTTGACATATAATTTCAGGTTATAGTCCAGCACTGAGGGACTTCATGTTAGGAATGCAAGCAGAAAGCATGAAGAAATGCTGCTTAGTGGCTTGCTCACTCTAACTGACTCTCTGAAAGCTTTCTTATGTATTCAGGCTGACCCAGTATTGGTGCTGTCCACAGAAGGTGAGAGCTTCCTGCATCTATCATCAATGCACAGAGTCTGTCACAGAGAAGCACCAGGCCAAGCCAATGGAGTAAGTTTATCAATTAATGTTCTCTTTCTCAGATGATTCCAGGTTGTGTTGATAATTTAAAAAGTAACCAGTGCTATGGTTCATAGCTATTATAGCTATATAGGATTGTTGATTATATTCCTCTCTTAGAAGCCTGTATAATACTTTCTGATATTAAGAAGTTTAGAGCACAGTAACAAGGCTGTAGGCTTAGGTTTCTAAACTCTTTAACATCATTTATAGCCCACCAACCACCAGAGTTTGTGGGAAGGAAAGGTTAATAAGTCAAGAGGGGTATGTCGACCTGTTTAAAAATAGTTCTTTGGGGTAATCCCAATTTTTGTTTTCAGGATATCAGCACTTCAGTTCACACAAATCAGCAGTGGTAGCTTGATCTACTCAGAAACAACATTCACAAATCAGAAACAGGAGTTTGATTCAGAAAAAAACAAGCAAGGGTCTGCCAATAAGTCTGAGTCTATAGAGGAGACCAGAAGCTGCTAGAATATCACAAGAAGTTCTTTGCTGTCTACATTCTCTCTGATCATCATAACAAATAAAGATTAGCAAAGAGTGGCAAGGCAAACCACTGTCACATCATCAGCAAAGTCAAGCATCATCAGTGAAGACCAGCATCAGCAAAGCCCCATGAAGACCAGCAAAGAGTGGCAAAATAAACTAATACCACCCAGCATCGTTTTCTGTTGGGTCGTATTTGTACACTTTCCAAACATCACTTGTTCTCTCAAGGGTCCACTCTAGGAAAAAATCTTATGCCATTTTTCTAGGCAACTTCCAGAAAAACACCGCCTGAAAGTTCTTAACAAAACACCCTCTCATGTGCCTGCTTCAACAAAAACATCCCCTCATAGAAAAGTTTCCAGAAAAACATCACTTGTCTCTAAAAAGAAACCAGAAATTTCTACTTCAGGATGATTCCAGGTTAGATAAACCTATATTTCAAAATACATGTCTTCAGAAAGTCCCATCTTATCTTCCACCACTGAAAGTTAAACAAGGGCATTAGCTTCTGCTGTTCTGGGAGTCACTTGGACTATTTTAAGAAACAATTCAAATGGAGCATTTCATGCCTGGTACAGATTTTTAGGTTGTTTTATAGCTCTCACATGGAGCAGTTAGCCCAGGTGTCATAATATATACCACAACACACACACACACATACAAACACACACACAAAGACACACACACACACACACACACACACAAACACACACAGAGCGAGGGAGAGAGAGAGACAGAGACAGAGACAGAGACAGAAGCAGAGAGAGACAGAGACAGAGAGACAGAGAGAGATACAAGGAGAGAGAGACAGAGACAGAAAGAGATAGAAAGACAAAGAGAGGCAGTAACAGACAGACACAGACAGATAAAAGTTGATTGGTGGCACTCATATATTAGTAGGAAGTAATAGTTGTCCAATTGGACTTAAAGTCCACTTACCAGAGAATATAATTCCTAGTGCTAGAAACATAGCCAACTCCCTGGGACATGAGAGGGCATAGATCTTATAGGAGAACTTACACTATTACTTTACTAGAATAATGGAATTCCTGACTGTATTCTCAATGTTATCATATACCTTCATCACAGAAGCTTCACTTTGTAACAAATGGGCCTTACTGAAAACCACAATTGCATACATGACAAGATTCAGTGGATACATCTTCAACACACCTTCTGTACCTAAGGCTCCAGGAACATCGTTGAAGTAGAATCAGGCATATTATTCAAGGCAGAGAGCTGAGAAGTCTGATCTGAGGTTGAGTTTCCTGGAAATGAATGCTTAAACAAGAACTGAACAGTGAAGTTATCAATAAACATGCTATTCTGGAAAGAAGAAAACCTCAGAGTCCCACCTGTAGAGAAAGAATTATAGGAAACTCATGACTGCCGAGAGAGAGAGAGAGAGAGAGAGAGAGAGAGAGAGAGAGAGAGAGAATTAACTTATCCTACGTATAAGACCTTTGAAAGTTGTCTAATGCAAGGGATTTAGCTCTGAAATCATATATATATATATATATATATACAAAAAAGCATATGCATTGTGGTGTGTGTGTGTGTGTAATAAAAGAAAATGGTCATTAATTTTTGAAGGAGACAGATGGGGGCATAAATGGGAGGGACTGAAGAGTAGAGACAAGGGAGTAATTAAAGAGAAGAAAAAGATGGGGGGAATTATGTAATTATATTTTTAATTTAAAATGCATTGAATCAGAACATAACCAAGATAAGAAGGGAATGGTAATTAGTTTGATTTTGTTGTGCAATGTATACATATTTTAGAGCAAAATATTGTAGAGTATTTGTATATACATACATATGTGTGTGCATATACTTAGAATTCTTATGAAAACTGTATTTTAAAAAGAAAAGTAATGGTGATTTGTAAATGACTGCACTATAACTTATTGTATTATATGTGAAGTTAAGATCCTTGAGTAACAGAGTTAAACAAAGAATTCTCAACTGAGGAATACAGAATGGCTGAGAAGCACTTGAAAAAATGTTCAACATCCTTAATCATCAGGGAAATGCAGATCAAAACAACCCTGAGATTCCACCTCACACCAGTAAGAATGGCTAAGATCAAAAATTCAGGTGACAACAGATGCTGGCATGGATGTGGAGAAAGGGGAACACTCCTCCATTGTAGGTGGGAATGCAAGTTGGTTCAACCACTCTGGAAATCAGTCTGGCGGTTCCTCAGAAAATTGGACATAGTACTACTGGAAGATCCTGCAATACCCATACTGGGCATATATCCAGAAGATATTCCATCTGGTAATAAGGACACATGTTCCACTATGTTCATAGCAGCCTTATTCATAATAGCCAGAAACTGGAAAGAACCCAGATGTCCCTCAACAGAGGAATGGATACAAAAAAATTGGTATATTTACACAATGCAGTACTACTCAGCTATTGAAAACAATAACTATATGAAATTCCTAGGCAAATGGATGGATCTGGAGGCCATCATCCTGAGTGAAGTAACCCAATCACAAAAGAACTCACATAACATGTATTCACTGATAAGTGGATATTAGCCCAGAAACCTAGACTACCCAAGATACAATTTACTAAACACATGAAACTCAAGAAGAAGGAAGATCAAAATGTGGACATGTCACCCCTTCCTAGAATTAAGAACAAAGCACACATTGAAAGAGTTACAGAGATCATGTGTGAAGCTGAATCCAAAGGATGGACCCAACGACTGTGGCTGCCAGGGATCCATCCCACAATCAGCCACCAAACATAGACACTATAGTATATGCCAACAAGATAGTGCTGAAAGGTCCCAGATATAGCTGTCTCGTGGGAGACTATACCAATGCCTGGCAAACATGGAGGTGGAAGCTCACAGTCAGCTATTAGATGGAACACAAGGTTCCCAAGAAGGAGCTAGAGAAAGGACCCAAGGAGCTAAAGGGGTCTTCAATCCTATAGGTGGAAGAATAACATGAACTAACTAGTACCCCCTGAGCTCATGTCTCTAGCTGCATATATAGAAGAGGATGGCCTAGTTGGCCATCAGTGGGAAGAGAGGCTCCTTGGTCATGCAGACTTTATATGCCCCAGTACAGGGGAACGCCAGGGCCAAGATGTGGGAGCGGGTGGGTAGGGGAGTAGGGCCAGGAGGGGGGAGGGTATAGGGAACTTTCTGGATAACACTTGAAATGTACATGAAGAAATTATCTAATAAAAGTTGGGGAAAAAAAAGATCCTTGAGTAAAGCAAAGCACAGGTAGGCATTTCAAAGCAAAAGATGACTCATAGCTTGATCATGTCTTAATAGTTAAAACATGTAAACTTGAATATTACATCAGCTTAGACCAGATTGTAAACTTTGCTTCACTTACACAAACACATAGACACACTAATTGCTGTCTTTGAGAAAGTCCATATTTACCAAATCCATGATTTTTTTAACTAACATTCATATAGTCACTCATGTACCAGAATTGCAATGATAATTTTACAGATTCTGACTAATTTCTTCTTTCTGAAAACCCTGGAAACATGCTATTGTTTCCCATATTTTATAAAGGAAGTAATGAAGCATATGGATGTCAAACCACATGTCAAAGTGTCACAATAAAAGAGTGGCAGAACCTATAATCTTCAGTATAGGTAATCCCATTTAATTCCAGACTCACTAGCAACAGGCCAGTTTATTTTTCCAGAGATAACTCCATTTTGAGGGAAAATGACTCGATTAGCAGACTCTCAGCACAGCACATGGACATGCTATCCTTTGGTCTTGGATATGTTTGAATAAGGATGTGGTGGTACCGGATTCTAGAGTGGGGACACATAGGTAATATAGTTTGAAAACTGGCCCTCGATGGAAAAACTGTGGTCAGAAAAATGAGATACCAAATTTTCCACCAATTAAAATACATGATTCTAATATTTTTTAATGGAACATTAAAGAATAAACAGGGTTTCTCTCCTAGTGTTAACTAAAATATATCAACTGTTGAGACTCTAGACTTGACTAAGCAGGAGACATGTATGTGTTTAGTGGCCTTTTTTTTCTAGTTTCAGAAGGGAAAAAAATTAAGCCTCTTAGTGTTGCAAAATCTTTATTAATCTTTTTAAAAGAATTAAGCAATTTTTAGATTGCTTTAATTCACGTTGAAAACAAACTTTCAAATAGAATTTTTGATTCCTGTATCTAAGAAAGAAATATATAAATAGGATATATTATTCTGTTTTTCCTGGCAGCTTTGCTGGGTAGGCATTGTTGTGTACTAGATAATATATATTGAATGCATAAAAGAAGAAAAATTACATACTTTTAAACAGGTAGGTTGAAGGTCTGTTTAGCATCAGGTTTTTATGATGTACTCTGATATTGTGATTAGTCTGGTATTTGCTCTGAACAGTCTTAAAATGAAGAACAGGCCTCACAGATGGTTGACCTTCTGCGTTGGAAATCAGTTCTTACATTGTTACTGCCTTTGCTTTCTATTCTTGGTAAACTATTAGACAGTACAACTTCACTTCTCCATAAGCCATCTGCTTTTTCTTCACCAAACTATAGAAATAAAAATACTTTTCTCTTATCTCTTGTGTGTAATTTGCTTCTTTTACTTTAAATCTCCAAGATCCAATGTGAATTTCATATTCCAAGAGGTGGTGACATCCCACTGTTTTGCTTAAATTATAAACTACAGAAATGATTAAGTCATTGCAGTCTTCCAGGTTCCCTTTTAATATTAAATTTTAAAGTCTGGGTAAAGGTCTGTAGTAAACATAGAATTGACATAAAAATGGAAACAAAGGCAATAAAGCATCAGAGAAAAGTCAAACAACTGGAATGACAATCGGAACATGTGAGCAGACTAACAGTTATATTTCAGTCCTAAATAGAAGGGCAAACAAAGTAATCACAGGAGGTAGACTGAGGGAGGGAGGAATGTGGGAGGAAGAGAGGAGGCGGGGAGGAGTGTCAGGATAATGTATGGGAAGGTAGAGCAGAGAACTACAGAAGGTCAGAAAATTGAATAGAAATATGTAGCAGTGGGGATGAGGAACTGTGGATTGCAACTAGAAAGTCCCAGACAGAGAAGCTAGAGGCTCTCAATACTCAACAGGGATTACTTTAGCCAAAGCACCCAGAAAAGGGAAGATAGAACCGGTAAAGACCACTTCCAGTAGATAGGCAAGACCCCCAGTGGAGGGATGCCCCATTGGAGGGGGATACTAGAGCAGTGAGGCAGGAGTGGGTGAGTGGGATGAGAAGCACCCTCATACAGACAAGGGGGAAGGGGGAGAGGGAATATGTGGAAAGAGGGGTTTGTAGAAGGATAGCAGGGAAGGCAGAAATCATTTGAAATGTAAGTGAATAATGATTAATAAAAATGAAAGAAAAATAAAAACATGTTTCATTTCTACTTATTGTGTCACTTTGTGCTCAAACTCAGGAATTTAATGATTTCGGGGGCTTTTCAAGGAAGTTTTTGTTTTAAAACCCTCCTTGTTGTTAGCTATCAGATAAACACTTTGCTTTTCTACTTAGCAGAAAAGTTGGTGATGGTTTAACTCTTTGACCAGACTCATATTTCAGACCAAATAATTTTTATTCACTTTCCCTTCCAATTCTACTAAAACCTATTTAAGACCTAATTATTGTTTTCAAAATTATACAGAGGTGTTGAGAACAAATTTAACAAAGCCCAGAAGCAGGCAGCAGAGCTCACCACTTTCATTTCTACCCTTTCACCTATGGGTTGTAAGGAGGGAACATAGGTCTTCAAGATGGCAGCAAACACTTTGCCAACGAGCCATGCTGCCACATTTTCTTTCTTTTACTTGAAATGAGTTTAAGACACCAGTAAGTTTTTAATCATTTATGTGTTACATTTCAAATTATATCCCCCTTCCCTGTTACCCCTCCACAAATCTCCCATCCCATCACATGTATTCCCCTTCCCCTTTGCCTCTTTGAGGGTGCTTCTCCACTCACTCCTGCTTCACCGGTCTAGCATTCCCCCATGCTCAGTCACTGAACCTCCACAGGACCAATGGCCTCCGCTCCCATTGATATCAGGAAAGGTCATCCTCTGCTACATATGTATCCTGAGCCATGGGTCCCTCTATGCATACACTTTAGTTGGTGGTGTTCAGCCCTTTAGTACATGAAAAGTTGTTTGAAACTCTGAAGAAACTGTAGAAATAAAGTTAAATAAGCATAGTATTATTTAGCAATCCATAACAAATACACTCTAATGAAATGTCCATCTCTGTGTACAAAGACAACGCCTAGAGACAAAGGCCCAAATCCAAGTCAGCACAAGAAACCTCTTAGAGTAACATTCATCTAACGTGCTTTTGTGCTCCTAACATTCAACGTCTATCAATCCATTATGATAAATCATTTCTAAAGCAAAGTATTTTACATCATAGATTACGTTATTTAAAAGAATTTCTGTCAGTGTTGCAAATATTGATAGAACAAAGATGCATTAAAATCATTCTAGGCAATTGGAATAATATTTTTTTTATTTTAGCTTGCTTTCATCCTCTATAATATAAATGATAAATGTGATGTGAATAAAACTACCATTGAAAAAAAGGAAATATTATTGGACATTTGCAATATATGTATTTACTAGTATCAACAAAATGATAGTAATGTGCCCAACTAACAAGATTTACCTTCCTACAGCATGATTCAATACACCCATTTTATCATTACTTGGGAGGGAAAATAGAGCAGTAAACAAATGGATAGAAAACAGTGCCCAATTATCAAATTTAAAGACTGAAATGATAAATTTTTATTAATATAATGGTTTAAACAATGGAATATCTAAGAAAGATAACTGAAATATATTTGGAAGTTATGCTTCCTAAATATGCTAGAAAGCAGCCATTATAAATATATTTGACTCAAGGGCAACAAACTGGGTCAGCAGGCTGGGTTCCAGGAATGCCACCCGAAGGACAGTGCTCAGGAGTCCAAGACTGCCAGCTGAAGTGCAGTGCTCAGGACCAAAACAGTAGAATCAAAATATTGACAAGTCTGAGCTCCACACTGTACTGAGCCCTGTGTGTCTTCACACACTAAATAAAAATGTTTAAAATTTATAAAATATTTGTTATGAATAGTAAATGCAAATTGCTTCTTTGAAAATAATTACAATTTAATTATAATATTTATGTATATATAAATATATGTCATTTATATACTAAAGGAGATAAATATAATATTAACAAAATTAGCTGAATCTTTTTTACATCTTTTTTTTCCATTTTTTTTTTAGGTATTTACTCCATTTACATTTAAAAATGCAATCCTGAAAGTCCCCTATAACCCTCCCCTGCTCCCCTACCCACCCACTTCCACTTCTTGGCCCTGGGGTTCCCCTGTACTGGGGCATATAAAGTTTGCAAGACCAAGGGGTCTCTCTTCCTAATGATGGCTGACTAGGCCATCTTTTGCTATATATGCAGATAGAGACATGAGCTCTGGGGGTACTGGTTAGTTCATATTGTTGTTCTACCTATCGGGTTACAGACCCCTTCAGCTCCTTGGGTACTTTCTCTAGTTCCTCCATTGGTGCCCTGTGTTCTATCCTATAGATGACTTTGAGAATCGACTTCTTTATTTGCCAGGCACTGTCATAGCTTCACAAGAGACAGCTATATCAGGGTCCTTTCAGCAAAATCTTGCTGGCATACACAATAGTGTCTGGGTTTGGTGGCTGATTATGAGATGGATCCCTGGGTGCAGCAGTCTATGGATGGTCCATCCTTTCATCTCAACTCCAAACTTTGTCGCTGTAACTCTTTCCATGGGTCTCCCAATTCTAAGAAGGGGCAAAGAGTCAACACTTTGGTCTTTGTTCTTCTTGAATTTCATTTGTTTTGCAAATTGTATCTTGGGTATTCTAGGATTCTGGGCTAATATCCACTTATCAGTGAGTGCATATTATGTGTGTTCTTTTGTGATTGGGTTCCCTCACTCAGGATGATCCCCTCCAGATCCATTCATTTGCCTAGGAATTTCATAAATTCTTTGTTTTTAATAGCTGAGTAGTACTCCATTGTGTAAATATACCACATTTTCTCTATCCATTCCTCTGTTGAGAGACATCTAGGTTCTTTCCAGCTTCTGGCTAATATAAATAAGGCTGCTATGAACATAGTGGAGCATGTGTTCTTATTACCAGTTGGAACATCTTCTGTATATATGCCCAGGGGAGGTATTGCTGGATCCCTCCAGTAGTACTATGTCCAATTTTCTGAGAAACCACCAGACTGATTTCCAGAGTGGTTGTAGAGTCTTGCAATCCCACCAATAATGAAGGAGTTTTCCTCTTTCTAGACATCTTCGCCAGCATCTGCTGTCACATGAATTTTTGATCTTAGCCATTCTGACTGGTGTGAGGTGAGTTGTTTTGATTTTCATTTCCCTGATGATTAATGATGTTGAACATTTTTTCAGGTGGTTCTCAGCCATTTGATATTTCTCAGTTAAGAATTCTTTGTTCAGCTCTGTGTCCCATTTTTAAATGGGGTTATTTGGTTTTCTGGAGTCTATCTTATTAAATTCTTTATACATATTGGATATTAATCCATTATCTGATTTAGGATTCTTAAAGATCCTTTCCTAATTGGTTGGTGGCCTTTTTGTCTTATTGACAGTGTCTTTTGCCTTACAGAAATTTTGCAGTTTTATGAGGTCCCATTTGTCAATTCTCGATCTTACAGCACAAGCCATTGCTGTTCTATTCAGGAATTTTTCCCCTGTGGCCATATCTTCAAGGCTTTTCCCAACTTTCTCTTCTATAAGTTTCAGTGTCTCTGGTTTTATGAGGAGTTCCTTGATCCACCTAGACTTGACTTTAGTACAAGGAGATAAGAATGGATCAATTTGCATTTTTCTACCTGATAACCACCAGTTGTGACAACACCATTTGTTGAAAATGTTGTCCTTTATCCACTGGATGGTTTGAGCTACCTTGTCAAAGATCAAGTAACCATACGAGTGAGTTCATTTTTGGGTCTTCAATTCTATTCCACTGGTCTACCTTTCGGTCACTATACCAGTACCATGCAGTTTTTATCACAATTCCTCTGTAGCACAGCTTTAGGATAGGCATGGTTATTCTACCAGAGATTATTTTATCATTTAGAAGTGTTTTTGCTATCCTAGGTTTTTTGTTATTCCAGATAAATTTTCAAATTTCCCTTTCTAATTTCTTGAAGAATTGAATGGGAATATTAATGGGGATTGCATTGAATCTGTAGATTGCTTTTTAGCAAGATAGCCATTTTCACTATATTGATCCTGCCAATGCATGAGCATGGAAGATCTTTACATCTGCTGAGATCATCTTGGATTTCTTTCTTCAGAGACTTGAAGTTCTTGTCATACAGATATTTTACTTCCTTAATTAGAGTCACACCAAGGTATTTTATATTATATGTGATTATTATGAAGGGTGTTGTTTCCCTAATTTATTACTCAGCCTTTTTATCCTTTGTGTAGAGAAAGGCTATTGATTTGTTTGAGTTAATTTTATACCCAGCTACTGCACTGAAGCTGACTGTCAGATTTAGGAGTTCTCTGGTGGAATTATTAGGGTCACTTATATATACTATCATATCATCTGCAAATAGTGATATTTTGACGTCTCCCTTTCCAATTTGTATCTAATTTCTTTCCTTTTGTTTTCTAATTGCTCTGGCAAAGACTTCAAGTACTACATTGAATAGGTAGGGAGAAAGTGGGCAGCCTTGTCTAGTCCCTGATTTGAGTGGGATTGTTTTGAGTTTCTCTCCATTTACTTTGATGTTGGCTACTAGTTTGCTGTATATTGCTTTTATTATATTTAGGTATGAGCCTTGAATTCCTGATCTTTCCAAGACATTTATCATGAATGGGTGTTGGATTTTGTTAAATGTTTTATCAGCAACTGAGATGGTCATGTGGCTTTTGTCATTGAGTTTGTTCATATAGTGGATTAAGTTGATGGATTTCCATATATTAAACCATCCCTGCATCCCTGGAGTGAAGCCCACTTGGTAATGATGGATGATTGTTTTGATGTGTTCTTGGATTTGGTTTGCTAGAATTTTATTGAGTATTTTTGCATTGATATTTGTAAGGGAAATTGGTCTGAAGTTCTTAATCTTTTTTGGGTCTTTATATGTTTTAGGTATCAGAGCAATTTTGACTTCATAGAATGAATTGGGTAGAGTACCTTCTGTTTCTATTTTGTGGAATAATTTGAGGAGAGTTGAAATTAGGACTTCTCTGAAGGTCTGATAAAACTCTGCACTAAACCCATCTGGTCCTGGACTTTTTTTGGTTCGGAGACTATTGATGACTGCTTCTACTTCTTTAGGGGAAATGGGACTGTTAAAATCATTAATCTGATCCTGATTTAATTTTGGTACCTGGTATCTCTCTAGAAAATTGTCCATTTAGTCCAGGCTTTCTAGTTTTGTAGAGTATAGCCTTTTGTAGTAGGATCTGATTGTGTTTTGGATTTCCTCATGATTTGTTTTTATGTCTCCCTTTTCATTTCTGATTTTGTTAATTAGTATGCTGTCCCTGTGCCCTCTAGTGATTCTGGCTAAAGGACTATCTATCTTGTTGATTTTCTCAAAGAATCAGCTTCAGGTTTGGTTGATTCTTTGAATAGTTCTTTTTGTTTCCACTTGGTTGATTTCCCCCCTGAGTTAGATTATTTCCTGCTGTCTACATCTCTTAAGTGAATTTGCTTTCTTTTGTTCTAGAGCTTTTAGTTGTGCTGTTAAGCTGCTAGTTTATGCTCTCTCTAGTGTCTATTTGGAGGCACTCAGAGCTATGAGTTGTCCTCTTAGGAATGCTTTAATTGTGTCCCAAAAGTTTGGTTATGTTGTGGCTTTATGTTCATTAAACATTAAAATGTCTTTAACTTCTTTATTTCTTCTTTGACCAAGGTATCATTGAGGAGAGTGTTGTTCAGTTTCCACGTGAATGTTGGCTTTGTATTATTTATGTTGTTATTGAAGATCAGCCTTAGTCCACGGTGATCTAATGGATGCATGGAACAATTTCAATATTTTTGTATCTGTTGAGGCCTGTTTTGTGACCAATTATATGGTCAATTTTGGAGGAGGTACCATGTGGCACTGAGAAAAAAGTTATATCCTTTTGTTTTAGGATAAAATGTTCTTTAGATATCTATTAAATGCATTTCTTTCATAACTTCTGTTAGTTTCACCGTGTCTCTGTTTAGTTTCTGTTTCCAGGATCTGTCCATTGATGAGAGTTGGGTTTTGAAGTTTCCCACTATTACTGTGTGAGGTTCAATGTGTGCTGCTTTGAGCTCTTTAATGAATGTGGATGTCCTTGCATTTGGAGCATAAATATTCAGAATTGAGGGTTCATCTTGGTTGATTTTGCCTTTGATGTGTATGAAGTTCCCCTCTTTGTCTTTTTTGATAACATTGGGTTGGAAGTCAATCTTATTTGATATTAGAATGGCTACTCCAGCTTGTTTCTTTGGACCATGTGCCTGGAAACTTGTTTTCCAGCTTTTCACTCTGTGGTAGTGTCTGTCTTTTCCCCTGAGATGGGTTTCCTGTAAGTAGCAAAATGTTGGGTCCTGTTTGTGTAGCCAGTCTGTCTTTTTATTGGGGAATTGAGTCCATTCATATTAAGAGATATTAAGGAAAAGAAATTGTTGCTTCCTGTTATTTTTGTTGTTAGAGTTGGGATTCTGTTCTTGTGGCTGTCTTCTTTTAGGTGTGTTGAGCTGTTACTTTCTTGCTTTTTCTAGTGCATAGTTTCCATCCTAGTACTGGTGTTTCCTGTTACTATCCTTTGAAGGGCTGGATTCGTGGAAAAATATTGTGTGAATTTGATTTTGGTATGTAATACTTTGGTTTCTCCATCTATGATAATTTAGAGTTGTGCTGGGTAAAGTAACGTGGTCTGGCATTTGTGTTCTCTTAGGGTCTGCGTAACATCTGTCTAGGATCTTCTGGCTTTCATATTCTCTGGTGAGAAGGCTAGAGTAATTCTAATAGGCCTGCCTTTATATGTTCCTTGACTGTTTTCCCTTACTGTTTTTAATATTCTATCTTTATTTAGTGCATTTGTTGTACTGATTATGATGTGTTGGGACGTATTTCTTTTCTGTTCCAGTCTATTTGGAGTTGTGTAGGCTTCTTGTATGTTCACGGGTATCTCTTTCTTTAGGTTTGGGAAGTTTTCTTCTATAATTTTGTTGAAGATATTTGCTGGCCCTTTAAGTTGAAAATTTTTATTCTTATCTACTCCTATTATCCATAGGTTTGTTCTTCTCATTGTATCCTGGATTTTCTGGATGTTTTGAGTTAGGATCTTTCAGCATTTTGCATTTTCTTTGATTGTTGTGTCCATGTTCCCTATGGAATCTTCTGCACTTGAGATTCTCTCTTCCATCTCTTGTTTTCTTTTGCTGATGCTCATATCTATGGTTCCTGATTTCTTTCCCAGGGTTTCTATCTCCAGAGTTTTCTCCCTTTGGGTTTTCTTTATTGTTTTTACTTCCATTTTTAGATCTTGGATGGTTTTGTTCAATTCCATCACCTGTTTTTTTGTGTTTTCCTGTAACTCTATAAGGGTTTTTTGCGTTTCATCTTTAAAGGCTTCTAGCTGTTTACCTGTCTTTTCCTGTTTTTCCTTGTTAAAGTCCTCCATCATTATCATGAGAAGTGACTTTAGATCCATGTCTTGCTTTTCTGGTGTTATGGTGTATCCAGGACTTGCTATGGTGGGAGAGTTCGGTTCTGATGATGCCAAGTAACCTTGGTTTCTGTTACTTCTCTTCTTATGCTTGCTTCCTGCCATCTGATTATCTCAGGTGCTTGCTGCCCTCAATATGTCTGATTGGAAGGTGTTCTTAGTATAATCCCAGTTGATTCAGGACTCCTCAGCGTCTAGCTTTTTCTGTGATCCTTTGATTTTGGGCTCCTGTGAACCTGAGATTTTGGGTATGTCAGATTTCTTGTTAGTCAAATTCCTCTGGGACCCTGAAGTACTGGTGTGACCCAGCACGTGTTATCCTGGGATCCTGTTGTCCTAATATCCTGACCGTGTTACAGTGCCTGGAAGTTGTGTCTCCTTTGAGGACCATGGAGCTGTCTAGTCTGTTCGAAAGCAAGGTAAACCAGAACTGATCCAAAGGAAACTGAGCTCCCGGTCAGGAAGGGCTCTGGTGTCCTTTTTCCTGCTGTTACAGGTCCCCGTCACAATTGGATTGGAACTGATGTTTTTTGCTTACCAGTGATCCTAAGATCTCATGGAGACTGTCGGGTGTCCACTTATTCCAAGCCCAAGGTGACCTGGTGCTGGTGCTGACCGGAAGGGACTTGTGCCCCTCTTCAGGCCTGTTTTCTGCTTCCCTACTGCTGTCTCAGGTCCTGCGAGATTGGATTGGAACAGATGTTGTGTTCTGCTCACCAGTGATCCTAAGATCATGTGGAGAGTCCTCTAGGGACTGTGGGGGTTTCCACGGACTCCGTGCCCTAGGTGACCTGGTGCTGGCATTGACAAGAAGGGGAATTTTTTACTCCTAACATAAGCAAATGTTTAAACAAATAAGAAAGCTAGTCCTATTTAATGTCAGAAACAGAAGAAAAAAAATAACACTGATCAATTATGATTAAGAATAGTTTAAGTAATTCTTAGGGTTTTATCCAGTGTTTGCATAATGGTTATGTCACGTGGAGATTATTTACTATTTGTCATGGTCTAAATGAGGTGTCATAGAGGTTCATAGATTTGAATGTTGAAGTCCAGTTAGTGTAAAGATTACGAAATATGACATTGTTGGAGCATTATAAAACTGAGGGTACATAGCACGAAATATTATAAAAGCAATCCATGCTACACTGAGACTGCGCAGGCGGGCAGGCTGGTCAGGCACTAGCGGACTGGTCGGCCTGCCAACCTGTTTGTTCTCATCTCCACAGACTCTCCGACCTGGAGCTCCGAAATCCCAACTCACTAAAATCCCATGGCAGGCCCTTGCCAAGCCAGCTCCCCACTTCCAAATTCCTGTGGCTCCCTAGGGTACCCTGCCACTGTACCTTTTCTCTGGAACCCAGGTTAGTCACAGCGTGAAGGAAAACACCTCACAATCTTAGTTTAGAATCAAAAGGCAACATAATCTCTGGATGCAGCAACTTTCATCCTGATTTGTAAACCATTCTAAGCTAAATCTTCTGGTAGCAGATCCCAATGGATCTGGGCCTCTGCAACCTACAGTTTGGTCTCTGCACTGTCTCCTGTCCACAAGCCAAGTTCCTCTCCTCTTCTGCCATCCCTTTCTCCAGCCCGGAAGCCCCGCCTACTTGCCCAGTTCTGAAAAATCTTTATTCATTAGGGGAGGGTTCATAAAAAGTCACCTGATATGTGATTCACTCCTTGTCACATTGATGTAAATCAATCTGAGTTCTGCATGTTCTATGATTCAAATATGTGGTATCTTCACTAATACAGTCTTATTATAAAGTTTTGAAGGTCGAACAAAAGCATGGAAATTCCTTTTTCCACATCCTCTCCAGCAAGTGCTGTCACTTGAGTTTTGATCTTAGACATTCTGATTGATATGAGGTAGAAACTGAGGGTCATTTTTACTTGCATGTCCCAAATGAATAAGGATGTTCAACGTTTCTTTAAGTGCTTCTCAGCCATTTGAGATGCCTCAGTTGAGAATTCTTTCTTTAGCTCTGCACTCCATTTTTAATTGGGTTATTGGGTTTTCTGGAGTCTTAATTTCTTGAGTCGTTGGTATATTTTGATTATAAGCCCTCTATCAAATGTAGGGTAAGTGAAAATCTTTTCCCAATCTGTAGGTTGCTGTTTTGCCTTATTGACTGTTTTCTTCCCTTATCGAAGCTTTTCAGTTTCTTGGTCAATTGCTGATCTTGGAGCATGAGAAATTGGTGATATATTCAGGATATTTTTTCTCTTTGCTAATGTGTTCAAGGCTATTTCCTGAATTCTATTCTATTAGATTAAGTGTATCTGCTTTTATATAGAGGTCCTCATTTCAGTTGGACTCCAGCTTTCATCAAGGTGATAAATAAGGATCAACTTGCATTCTTCTATATGCAGATCACCAGTTAGACCAGCACCATTTGTTGAAGATGTTTTCTTTTATCCACTGTATGGTTTTGACTTCTTTCTCAATGATCTAGTATCCTTAGCTGTGTTGGTTTATTTATGGCTCTTCAATTCTATTTCATTGATCAATCTTTCTATCTCTGTACAATACCAGGGTGCAGGAGGATGTTTATCACTAATGCTATGTAGTACAGCTTGAGACCAGGGATGGTGATCCCCACAGAAGTTCTTTTATTGTTGAAAAGTATTTTTGCGATCCAGGGACTTTTGTTAATACAAAGGAAGTTGGTGGTTCCTCAGAAAACTTGAAATAGCTCAATTGCTCTTTTGATGTCTATGAAGAATTGAATTGGAATTTTGATGGGGATTTCATTGAATCTCTAGATTGCTTTTGTAAGATGGCCAGTTTCTACTATGTTACTCTTACCAGTCCATAAGCATGGGATATCTTTTCATTTTCTGAGGTCTTTAGTTTTTTTTTTCTGTAAGGAATGGAAATTCTTGCCATAAAGCTCTTTTACTTGCTTAGTATTATACCAAGATATTTTATATTATTTGTGACCATTGTGAAGGGTGTTGTTTCCCCAATTTCTTTCTCAGCCTGTTTACCCTTTGTATAGAAGAAGGTTATTGATATGTTTGAATTAATTTTATATCCAGGAACTTTGATGAAGTTGTTTATAACTGTAGAAGTTCTCTTGTAGAATTCTTGGGGTCACTTATGTATACTATCACATCATTCACAAGTAGTGATATGGTTAATTCTTCCTTTCCATTTTGTATGTCAGTGAACTCCTTTTGTTTTCTAATGTTCTAGCTAGACCTTCAAATACTATATTGAATAAATGGGGAAAAAGTAGACAGCGTTGTCTTGTCCCTGATTTAGTAGGATTGCTTCAAGTTTATCTCAATTTAATTTGACGTTGGATATTGGTTTGTTATATAATGCTTTTATTATGTTTATGTATATGCATTAAATTCCTTATCTGTCCAAGATTTTTAACATGAAGGAGTATTCTATTTTGTTGAATGCTTTTCCAACATCTAATGAGATGACTAATGGGACTTTTTTTTTCATTGACTTTGTTTAAGGATTATGTTAATGGTTCCATATATTGAACCATTCCTACATTCCTGAGATGAAGCCTACTTAATCATGCTGAATAATCATTTTGGTGTGTTCTTGGATTCAATTTGTGAGAATTTTATTTCATATTTTTGCATCAATATTCATAAGGAAAATTGTTCTGAAGTTCTCTTTCTTTGTTCAGTCTTTGTATGTTTTAAGTATCATATTAAAGTGGCTTAGTAAAATCAATTGATATTGTTATTTCTGTTTCTATTTTGAGGAATAGTTTGAGGAGTAGTTATTAGGACTTCTATGAAAATCTGGTAAAATTCTGTACTAAAAATATGTGTCACTGAGCTTTTTGGAGGGATGGGAGACTTTTAATTACTTTTATTTCTTAATAAAATTAATAGCTTTTATTTCTTTAGGGGTTAAGTGAATGTTTATGTAGTTTGCCTGATCTTAATTTGACTTTGGTACATGGTGTTTGTCTAAGAAATCATTCATTTTTATCCTCCATTTCTGGTTGGATTGCAAGCTGGTACAACCACTCTAGAAGTCAATGTGGTAGTTCCTCATAAAACTTGAAATAGTTCTGCCTGAACACCTAACTATACAATCCCTGGGTATATACCCAAAATATGGTCCAACTTATAACAAGGAAACATGTGCTCCACTATGTTCAAAGCAGCCTTATTTGTGACAGTCAGAACCTGAAAAGAACCCCAATGTCCATCAACTGAATACTATTCAGCTATGAAAAATGAGGACATCATCAATTTTGCAGGCAAATGGATGGAATTAGAAAAATATCATCCTATCCACTCCTTGGTCTTTCTTCTTCTTGATTTTCTTCTGTTTTGCAAATTGTATCTTGGGTATTCTAAGTTTCTGGACTAATATCCATTTATCAGTGAGTGCATATCAAGTGACTTCTTTTGTGATTGGGTTACCACACTAAGGAAGATATCCTCCAGATCCATCCATTTGCCCAAGAATTTCATAAAGTCATTGTTTTTAATAGCTGAGTAGTACTCCATTGTGTAAATGTACCATATTTTCTGTAACCATTCCTCTCTTGAGGCATATCTGTGGTCTTTCCAGCTTCTGGCTATTATAAATAAGGCTGCTAAGAACATAGTGGAGTATGTGTCCTTATTACCAGTTGGAACATCTTCTAGGTATATGCCCAGGAGAGGTATTGCTGGATCTTCCTGTAGTACTATGTCCAATTTTTTGAGGAACCGACAGACTTATTTCCAGAGTGGTTGTACAAGCTTGCAATCTCCCCAGCAATGGAGGAGTGTTCCTTTTTCTCCACATCCTCACCAGCATCTGCTGTCACCTGAATTTTTGATCTAAGCCATTCTGACTGAAGTGAGGTTGAATCTCAAGGTTGTTTTGATCTGCATTTCCCTGATGATTAAGGATGTTGAACATTTTTTCAGGTGCTTCTCAGCTCTTTGGTATGGAGCTAAGTGAAAGGATGGACCACCCAGAGACTACCCAACCCGTGAATCCATCCCATAATCAGCCACCAAACCCAGACACTATTACATATTCCAGCAAGATTTTGCTGACAGGACCCTGATAGAGTTGTCTCTTGCGAGGCTATGCCAG
Organism: Mus minutoides; assembly: GCA_902729485.2. Taxonomy (NCBI): domain Eukaryota; kingdom Metazoa; phylum Chordata; class Mammalia; order Rodentia; family Muridae; genus Mus; species Mus minutoides. The sequence continues at coordinate 75,097 of LR750709.1, forward strand.
TGCCTGGCAAATACAGAAGTGGATGCTCACAATCATCTATAGGATGGAACACAGGGCCTCCAATGGAGGAGCTACTCACCCATCTTCAAAATTATTGACCCAGAATTATTCCTGTCTAAAAGAAATGGAAGCACAAAAATAAGCAGAGACTAAAGGAAAAGGTCATCCAGAGATTAGCCCAACTTGTGGTCCATCTCAAGCACAGGCACCAACCCCTGACACTATTATGGATGCCATGTTGTGCTTACAGACAGGAGGCTACCATGGCTATCCTCTGAGAGGCTCTATCAGCATTTGACTGAGACAGATGCAGATACTTACAACGAATCATTGGACTGAAGTCAGGGACCCATATGAAGAAGTTAGGAGAAGGAATAAAGGACCTGAAGAGGATTCCAAGCCCATAAGAAGAACAGCCGTATCATGTAACTGTGATTCCCCAGAGCTCCTAGAGGCTAATCCACCAACCAAAGAACATACATGGGATGGTCTATGCCCTCCCCACCCCCTACATATGTAGCATAGAACTGCCTTTTTTCGGCCTCAGTGGGTTAAACATGTACTAAATACTGTAGAAAGTTGATGCCCCAGGGAAGGGGGATGCTAGTGTGGTAAGATGGGAGTAAGTGGATGGATGGTTGGGAAAGCACCCTTTCAGAAGCAAAGGGTATTGTGATGGGGTAAAGCACTCATAGTGGGGGGAGCATGAAAGGAGGCAACATTTGGAATATAAATCAATAAATAAAATAATTAATAAAAAACATTGAAATTAGCCTTAATATTCTCATTTCTATAGGCACTTATTGACAAACAACTCCCAAAAGTTATGACCCAATCCTAGCATCAAGGGCTTTAAGAAACAGTGATGACTGGTTGTAGGATATCTTCATTTAATTGTTTGTGTGTTGTGTGTGTGTGTGTGTGTGGGTGGGTGGGTGAGTGTATGTGTGTGTGTCTGTGTATTAGGGTGTTATGGTGTTAGGAAATATGTTTTTATTTTACAAGCATAATAACTGTCAAAATCCATATCAGACAAGCTAATAACTAGCAAGTGATCTTCCTGAGGTGGTGTCCTTCAGATTATTATATAATCTGTGACATGGTCACTCTTACTTGGCAAGTCTGTAAGAGTATTCAATTTTAGGAAAGATTCCTGCTATTGATATGCTTTTCCTGTTATTATTAAACATATATAACAATCACTAGGTAATAGCCTACCCCTTTGAAGCAGATCTATGAAGATATACTGTCTGGTAGTGATGCTATGTAGACAAATAGATGACTTCTTAAGTCTTAATGATGATCCTATAATAATTTCTAAAATTATATCAGTAATTATTAAGCTCTTTTGTAGTGTTATTAGGTCATTTTCTGATAGTCAAAACTGCAATGAGAACTCTACCAATCTCTCAAGTGTCACCAGTTAATTGCTCTTTGATAGTAACCATACTTTCTCCTACTCAGAGCACATTCCAAGAGGTTGACAAAAAAAAAAAAAAAAACCATAACCAAAAGTCATATAAAGGGAACTGATGATTTATTATAGGTTCTAGGACAAAAGATAAAATATAGACTAAGTTTATCAATATAAAAATTCACTAATAACCTTGTTATAGTTTTAAACCTTCAGCAACCTGTGGATCTGAGACAGGTGATGGATGTTTAGCCAGATAACTACTACTAATAGATATGCATATAAATATTCTCTGTTGCAAACTTCTACTTCAAATTATGATTTGATTTTTTGTGTGACCTTGTTATGAACTTTGTTATATGTGATCATGTATTCTGAGAGATGTATAAGTACCGTGGACAAAAAGATAGACAAGAACTTTTCCCTTACTAAATTTTTTTTGCTTTCCCTGCTTAGAGAAGTATTTTTCTATTTTCCTGCTTAGAAACACCCCAATTTTCCCCTTAGATAGATTTCATAGGAAACTTTTTACAACTTAGTAATAAATGTTGTAATCACTTTTCTAAGTGTCCCTGTTTCTTTCTATGACTTCTGACTAGCAGGCTGAGTTATGCAGTTCCTGCTCAGATAGTGCAAAGGCTATTTACTTAATCCTTTTTTGTTTGAGGAAGAGGTGCTAAGTGCCAGAAACTGTAGTTTCTGGCCTCAGAAGGTAACAGAAGGCTGGTCAGATATAGTAGTATAGTAACTTAAAATTAGATAAGTAAACCTTTCATTATTGTACAGCAACACTATCTTGTAAGACAAAGTACCCTTAACTGATGCTCCTTCCCATGCTCTGCCTCAAGAAGAACCAACAGGAAACCCTATTAAAAATGGGGTACAGAACTAAACAAAGAATTCTCAACTAGGAATACCGAACAGTTGAGAAGCAGTTCAAGAAATGTTCAACATCCTCAGTCATCAGGGGAATGCAAATCAAAACAACATTGAGATTCCACCTCACACCAGTCAGAATGGCTAAAATGAAAAACTCAGATGACAGAAGATGCTGGCGAGAATGTGGAGGAAGCAGAACACTCCTCCATTGCTTGTGGAATTGCAATCTTGTACAACCACTCTGGAAACCATTTGGGTGGCTCCTCAGAAAATTGGACATATTACTACTGGAAGATCCAGCTATACCTCTCCTGGGAATATACCCAGAAGATGTTCCAACTTTTTTTTTTTTTTTTTGGTTTTTCAGGATAGGGTTTCTCTGTATAGACCTGGCTGTCCTGGAACTCACTTTGTAGACCAGGCTGGCCTCAAACTCAGAAATCCACCTGCCTCTGTCTCCCAAGTGGTGGGATTAAAGGCGTGTGCCACCACCACCCGGCTTCTCCAATAAGGAGACATACTCCACTATGTTCATAGCAGCCTTATTTATAATAGTCAGAAGCTGGAAAGACCCAGGTGTCCGTCAACAGAGGAATGGATACAGAAAATGTGGTACATTTACACAATGAAGTACTACTCAGCTATCATAAACAATGAATTTATAAAATTCTTAGACAAATGGATGTGTCCTAGTCAGGGTTTCTATTCCTGCACAAACATCATGACCAAGAAGCAGTTGGGGAGGGAAGGGTTTATTCAGCTTACACTTCCATACAGCTATTCATCTCCAAAGGAACTCAGGACTGGAATTCAAGCAGGTCAGAAAGCAGGAGCTAGTGCAGAAGCCATGGAGGATGTTCTTTACTGGCTTTTCTCCTCTGGCTTGCTCAGCCTGTTCTCTTATAGAACCCAAGACTGCCATCCCAGAGATGGTCCCATCCACAAGGGGCCTTTCCCCCTTGATCACTAATTGAGAAAATACCCACAGCTCGATCTCATGGAGGCACTTCCCCAACTGAAGCTCCTTTCTCTGTAATAACCCCAGCCTGTGTCAAATTGACACATAAAACTGTTTTTATAGTTTATAGTTATATAGTTTATAGTTATATAGTTTATGAAACTATAAAATATCATCCTGAGTGAGGTAAACCAATCACAAAAGAACACACATGACATGCACTCAGTGATAAGTGGATATTAGCTCAGAAGCTCAGAATACCCAAGATACAATTGGCAAAACATATGAAACTCAAGAAGAAGGAAGACCAAAGTGTGGATACTTTGATCCTTCTTAGAAGGAGAACAAAATACCCATGGAGGGAGTTACAAAGACAAGGTGTGAAGTAGAAACTGAAGGAATGATCATACAGAGACTGCCCGACCTGGGGATCCATCCCATAAACAACCACCAAAGCCACACCCTTTTGTGGATGCCAATAAGAGCTTGGTGATAGGAGCCTGATATAGCTATCTCCTGGGAGGCTCTGCCAGTGCCTGACAAATACAGAAGTGTATGCTCACAGCCATTGGATGGAGGTCCAAATAAAATCCATTTGCTCTGAAAATTCACAATTTAGGTTATTTTAAAAAAAATTCTAGTTGGTGCATGTATGTGGTGGGTGGGAGTTATGCACATCTGTGACAGTATTTATGGAGGACAGGGTATCAAATTCCTGCAACTTGAATTGCTGGTAATTTTGACTAGATTTATTTGTATGTTGAGAACTGAAGTAAGGGCTTCTGTCACCACTCAAGCCATTTCTCCAATATCTACTTTTGTTTTTTCTTAACCACTGAATAACATTTCTTTGTATAAATGTGCATTTTATCATTAATTCATCAGTTGATCGACATGGAGGTTATCTGTTTTCTGCCTGTTGTTAATGGAGTATTAATAACCTGTGTAGAGTGTTCTCTAAAAGCTAGATCCACATTATCTATCTATTCCCAACAATACTATATGCTAATGCAGTGATACCTGCTAATCAGCAATATCTTTCTCCAGTGAAGGAAGTATCCAGACTGTTCAAACACTGCCAAGTGCATCTACACTCATCCCTTCATCCTAATAGCGAATTCAAAGACTCCCAAGTGGCACCTGTAGTCCCAGAATCTACTTGGTAATTTACTCATTCATTCTATGAATAATCACAACAGCAACAACAAGAACATGCAGAAATTAAGTCTTTCTCCCTAATCTCTAAAACCATTGTTCACAGAATCATTGCAAATCTTTGAACTAGGTGTTTATTTGTACCTTACCTGGGCTGTAAATGTTAACCAGTAGTGTATTCCAAAGGGAACCTCACAGTATTCAAACAGACTACAGAATAAAACTGTATGGGAATTATCCCACTCTGAATATCCTGTACATACTTAGCTTTTAAAAAAAATACAAATTATCCTTGCAATTTTTAGATAATCCAATTTTCCTTTCTATAGTGTCTTTAAAAAAGATATCATTATAGCTTTTGATTTTTAATATGTGACCTGGCCAATTCACCTTTTTTTTTCTTCTTCTTCAATCATCCTCAATAGAACAAGATTACAGAAGTTCCATATTTGGTAGTAGGTATAGAGATAAGCTTGCTGTATTTTGTCTGGGGACCACAGGTATATTGATCAGTTTTATGCTGTGTACAGCACACTGATTCACTGCAGTAATGGAATGAAAATAGAAACATGGTATACAGAAGTTATAAAATTCTCCATGTAGTCATCTAGTGCATGTGTGATGGGCAGAAAATATATAAAAAAAAATGTAGAACAAATGTTCCCTGTAGTAAATGAGAACTGACATTTCTGAAATGACTGTCATTTGAAAAAGCATTTTTAGTGTAGAGATTGAATAAATGACTCTTGAAACAGACTGATGATCAACACTAGCATTCCCAATTCTGACTAAGTAAATCCAATTCTCCATGCCATCAAAAAAGAACGCTATTTTAATAAAGACATGCTAAAAATTAGAAGTTCTACATCCTCTCACCAGGGATATAATTAAATCAGACAATTTGGATAAGTCTAAGAAGGTTTGTTCCCTCTCTTACAACAGATTAGTCATGTGATTCACCTGATGGTTTAGTGTCAAAAGAGAATAGACAAAGATGATGGGGAGCACACCTGTAGCAGAATATTATTCAACCATTTAACCAATAGAATGTCTTCAACAAGAATGAACAGTGCTGGAAGGATTTGTGTTCAATGAAATGAGTCAAATGAAGAAATATGAATGCTGTCTGGCCTTCTTTTATGAAGACTGAAAAAGGTATATCAGAAATGCTGGTAAAGATGGCAGTAGAAAGGTAAAAAGCCCTATGTTATCTTATGATGTTTTGTTCAGACTTTGGAGTCTTTCGTGGTTTTATGTGTTCTTTCTCACATTCCTACCAGTAGGTTTTTTATGTCCTACAGAACACCTAAACCTTCCTAGGAACTCTGCCACTCCCCCTTTGTATTGTCATTCACTCCTAGTTAATATGTCCAGCAAACGGTTCCAGGAGATTTCAGAGAAGATGCTCGCTCACATGGATATGTGCATGCATTTTGTTTTATTTGGTTTGGTGTCATATAAGTTTTCGTGTATCACAGAAGCTGGAAAGATACAGTGGATTGTGAATGTCATCTTGTGAAAGTAAAGTCTGCAACAACTTTTTCAGTCCCCAAATCTGCAAATAGCATGAACCAGGTCTTCACGCAGTATCTAAGCATTTTACTTTTTGCAGTCAGTGTCAGGCCTGATGAGCAACTGTTTAAAAGGAACCTGGAAATCTGCTGCTCTAATCCTCTAGTTTGGACCTCAATTTTGGCCTTTTCTGTCTTACAAGCCTTCTCTACTGTCAATAAGTTTAAAGTCTTTCACCTTTAAAGATAATCATTGTAAGCATCTTATTATCTTCCATAGAAACAAAATCACCATAGCAACAGACATTTGATCCCCTTTCCTTATAGATAGGACTTCTCCCGTTCTGATTAGGTGTTCTAACATAATATCACAAGAAATTGTTATTCAGAAATTCTGGTATGATACCCCACATTGAGCCCTTTTCTTGCAATTTGTGTCCATATTGCCAGGTGTCCAATGTATAATCCATCTGCAAATTTCCAATGCATTTGTGCTTTTCTAGGCTACACTTTGATTCTCCATTACATGCTATACTGTGAAGAAAAATCACAGCCTACCAGGCTAGTATGCAGAGAAGTGTATTAATGCCTATGTATAAGACTAATAGAAGTAGAGATAAGGACTGTAACTTTTGTAGAGGTTGATAAATCTGTGACTGTCTCCATGTTATCACAATTGGTCAACACTTTATATAGCAGCATTATCTCAAGTGGACTGCACACTTTTGCAGGAGGGAAGAATACCTCTTAAAATTTAGCTCTTCAGTCCTTTCAGCTACAAGTAAGCCGCTAGCATAGTGGCTGTTATTGTACAAATCCTGCATCTTACTTCTTGAGATGAGGATGTATAAACCTTGTAGTCTGAAGCTAAAACAATCACTTATGTTTGTTTGTATGTTCTTTAGATCAGTGCTCAGAAGGAAAAAAAGACCATTCATTGATAGAAAATATAAATGAGGATTATCACACACACACACACACACACACACACAAAACAACAACAACAACAACAACTAGAACTGTGAGCACACAGTGAATGAATGTGTAAACTTGTGAGATTCTGTGTGGAATTACCTGTGTCCAGGACTACTGAAATACATGAGTGAAAAATCTCAGGAGATATATAGTAGTAAAGATAAGAAAATTAAGTATTTGTATCCCTTGACTAAAAAGATGGTTCAGCATTTAAAGGAACTGGCTGCTTTTCCAGAGGTGCTGGGTACAATTCCCAGAATCCTCATGGTGGCTTATAACTACCTACAATGGTAGTCCCATGGAATCAGATTCAGATTTCCTTTTCTGGTGTATACTTGCAGACAAAGAGCCCATACACATAAAAATATAATTTTAAAAAGTGGTCAACCTAAAAAAAATGAATTTATGAAATTCTTGGGCAAATGGATGTATCTGGAGGATATAATCCTTAGTGAGGTAACCTAATCACAAAAGAAGTCATTGGATATGCGCTCACTGATAAATAGATATTAGCCCAGAAACTTAGAATACCCAAGATACAATTTGCAAAACACAAGAAAATCAAGAAGGAAGACCAGCGCTTGGATACTTCATTCCTCCTGTGAATAGGAAACAAAATAACCATGAAAGGAGTTACAGAGACAAAGTTTAGAGCTAAGATGAAAGGATGGACCATACAGAGACTAACCCACCAGGGGATCCATCCCATAATCAGTCACTGAACTCAGACACTATTGCATAGGACAGCAAGTGTTTACTGAAGGGACCCTGATATAGCTGTCTCGTACACAAGTGGATGCTCATAATCATCTATAAGATGGAACACAGGGCCTACAATGGAGAAACTAGAGATAGAACGCCAGGAGCTGAAGGGGTCTGCAACCCTAGAAGAGGAACAACAATATGAACTAACCAGAACCCCGAGAACAGGTGTCTCTAGCTCTACATGTAGCAGAAGATGGCCCAGTCGGACATCATTGGGAGGAGAGGCCCCTTGGTATTGTAATCTTTATATGCCCCAATACAGGGGAACGCCAGGGCTAAGAAGTGGGAGTGGGTGGGCAGGGAAACAGGGTGCGGGGAGGGGGGGAACTTTCGGGATAACATTTGAAATGTAAATTAAGAAAATATCTAATAAAAAAAAGAAACCTTAAATGACAAATAATGAAGGTTTAGGTCATATAGATAAGCAATATTTTTTTTCTGGCTGCTTCTTGTTCTGAGAATTTATAGAAATCTAGATGAGGTAGTAAACAAAAAGTAATCGCTGTTGATATCAGGAGCAGTGCTGGCTCTAGAGCATGCCCTTGTAATACCTATTAAGACTTTTGCAGAGATATCACTGCCTATTTCATTATGTCTCCTTCCTGCCTTCTGCAGGAATGTTCAGACTGACAGACTACTGCTTGAATACTCACTGTACAAACCTGCTCTCAATCCTACTTGTGATTTCAGGCATTTTGGCTTAGTTCTTTTCTTAGAGACCTGAACCCACAGTGGCTTAACATCATCTAGTGTCTCCTGTGAGCTCTGCATCTCTGCTTCTTGTTTGAGGGCTTCTCAGAAAACACAGACACTTTTAAGAAGAAATTCAAATTATAAAATTTCCAGTAGTACTTACATCCCAAGTTCCAAAATTCACCCAGAGACAGTTGATAACAGATAAGCAGTCCTTCACATGACTTAACCAGGTAATTCTGTATGATGTTTATGTATTCACTTGGTCCCTAAAGAACAGAACTTCATTTTTATAATGCCTTTTGAAATCAAGGACTACATTATAAATTTTAAAGTGGAGCAAAAAAGTGAGCTTATTTAACTCTATCTGATAGCTATGCTTAGGAGTCCATGAAGACTAACTAGGTATACTGTTTTGGCAGGCAAACCTTTGAAATTTCTGCTGCTTAATGGACAACACATTTTCTTTCTTACTATGGTGAATATTGTATTTGCTTTGGGGACCCCATTTTGGCCCTGGATTTGGCCTTGAGATCAAACCCGAGCCTGGCTCCAGTTTTGAGACCTGTCTCAGTCACTTCTGTATCAGGATAACTCAGCAAGACCTGTTTGGTCCTGCCTCTACCTTGCTGTTGCTGATGTAGAGCTTTGCCATTGGCCCTGTCAGTCACTCCATACCCTACATCATCCTTCTCTGCTTTCTACCTCATCTTACGCCACCCCTAGAAATCCCCCTCCCTATGTTCCAAACTTATATAAGTGAGAGGCTGATGCCACAGAGTTAAATTCTGGCTTCAACAAGATTCCTGGCTCGGTGTGTTTCTTTTGGGGCCATCAACACTCGCCATTCTCCTCAGCCCGGGAGAGACCCTGGCAGGACCAGGACCTCTCTCCTCTTGCCTGGACCTTCCAGCAAAGATCTGGCATTTGATGAAGCACTTTCAAGACCTTCCGTTGCTATTCTACACCTTCTTCATAACTCCGTTGTGATCAGGATGACTTCTTGGAAAGCTCAGCACTCTCAAGGCAAGAGGCTCCAAGCTTCTACTCTTTATGCGTATTTATTGCTCTGTATCCCCTTTATCTCTGCATCATTAAGAACACTCATTGAGTTCAAAGGCACCTTTCCTACATGAATGAAAGAAAGCAGAAATCATCATGAAGGGAAAATCAAGCGCATGCCAGGTTATCCCCACATTCCTGCTTTTCTGGTAATACCAATGGGTATTATTTTATTCTGTGAACAGAACAGATCAAAACAGAACAGCCCCAAAGGCAACTAAAACATTCTGTGAAAAATTTAACTCTGTAAATAATTGAAAATTCACTCTCTTAAGGAATCATTAATTTAATTAGAAACAGAAATTGTACTTAGTTAGTGACAACTTTTAAATCTGTAAACATTCTGAGCAAAACACACTAACTAATAAAAATTTAAAAGCAGTAGATAGAATTGAAAATTTTTATTGCTTTCTATATAATGTTAATGTTTGTAAACAATATTGCATTTTATCCTACAATATAAACTAAAAAGAATCCATAGTTTTTCTGTTTTACTATGATTATTATTAATTATTTTATTCATTTACATTTCTAATGATATCCATCTTTCCAGTTTCCCCTCCACATCCCCCATTCCGTTCCCCTCCCGGCCCCTTTGCATCTATAAGGGTGCTCTTCCAACTACACAACCACTCCTGAGTCACTGATCTCCCATGCCCCTATGCCGGGGCATTAAACCTCCACAGGACCAAAGAACTATCCTCTGACTGAAGTCAGATAAGGCCATCCTCTGCTCCTTATGTATCTGGAGCCAAGGCTCCTTCTATGTATACTCTTTGGTAGGTGGTTTAGTCCCAGGGACTAAATTTTTCTGTTTTTATTCTTTAGTTTAAATGCTATTTTTTACAATGTCTTCTTCATGTGTCATTCCTAGGATATTATAGCAATGGGTAGCTTTGTGTTACAGATGTCCTAAAGGTTGATTCATGAAACCAAAACATATCTGAAACTCCTAAATCTATAACATTCCAACTTTATAATAATATTCTATCCTACCTTAAATCTATTATGGAGTGTTGTATGACAAGCATGATATAAACATTATACTCTTGGAATCCTGGAAAATATGACTACGCAAAGGAGACTACCTGAGATGACATGCAATAATGGTCCCGTATGAATGTGTGGAGAGGCTCAGGAGGCCCCACACCTCCATGAATATGTCCACAAGTGAACTATTGTTGGGGAAAAATGTATCTATGGTGGAGCAGCTGCTTATAACTTGTCCATGCTCCTGTAAGTAATATTACATAAGCTATTATTCACTAATCCAGAGTTGAATGGAAGACTTCTGTTGGCCCTTGGTCTATCTCTGCATTAATGGCCCCGATCTGTGCTGAATGTACAGTTCATTTCCCCAGGAAAAATATCACAGAATAACAACACACAAATCTATATTGTTTAAGGTATATATTGTATGTAGAGAATTTTCTGGGTTGTGCATGTCTGAATAGTTTAGTTTAGTAAGCAAGTGTAAATTTGTCCGTTCATAGCTCTCATTGTTCTGACACATGATTTAGATATTTAATTCTTGCTCGTTTTCTAGAAGTAAATATTTATTTCTATCTTTCTATGGCAATAATCAAGTAAATAAAAATAAGTACAATCATAAACATATAAATATTTAAAAATTGTATTTTGAATCCCTAAGCCCTAGTATGACAGAATGTTACTCAATGAGATGGATATATTTATAAGAAGAGATAATTACAGAGATAAACAGAGAAAGACAGAAAACACTAGAAAAGGTGTAATATAAATTATTACAGAATTTGTATAGATTAGTATATTATTTATTAATACATTTAGTATATTGATTTAGGTAAATAATTTCTAACATGTCATTATGCATCTGAAAAAATATTTTTCTTAATGTATTCATATGACTGTTTTGCTCTCATTATGTAAATATGCCAAAAGTGGTTGACATGGCTGCTAGTAGTATGTGACAGTCATGGGACACCATCAGAGAACTGGGAACTGTAACTGGGATCTCTTCTGAGGCAAAGTCCTTTTTATAGCTGAGGCATCTCTCTAGCCCCAATATTAGTTTCTGTAGCTGGGTGTGGGAAGCTTGTATTTGTGTTCTTCTGTTTGTTTGTTTGTTTGTTTGTTTGGTTGGTTGGTTGGTTTTGAAAATATTTTTATTGGACATTTTTCTTTATTTACATTTCAATTGTTATCTCCTTTCCAGGTCCCCCTTCAGTAACCCCCTATCCCATCCTACCTCCTCCTGCCTCTTTGAAAGAGTTCCAACACCCATCCACCTACCTCCAGCTTCAAACCCTGGCATTCCCCTACACTGGGGAATCAAACTCACCAGGCAAAAGGACCACTCCTCCCACTGATGTCCAACAAGGCCATCCTCTGCCAAATATGTGGTCAGAACCACTGGCCTGTCTATGCGTACTTGATCATGGAGAATGATTGTTTTGATGTGTTCTTGCATGATGTTTGTGAGAATTTGCATAAGGGAAATTGTTCTGAAGTTCTCCTTTGTTGAGTCATTTGTGGTTTTGGTATTAGTGTAACTGTGGCTTCATAGCATGAATTGGATACTGTCCTTTCTTTTTCTATTTTGTAGAATAGTTTGAAGAGTATTGGTATTAGGTTTTCATGGAAGGTATGATAGAATTATGCACTAAACCCATCTGGTCCTGGCCTTTATTGGTTGGGAGACTTTTTATGACTGCTTCTATTTCTTTAGGGGTTAGGTGACTGTTTAGATGTTTTTTCTGATCCTGATTTAACTTTGGTATTTGGTATTTATCTAGAAAATCATCTGATTCATCCAAATTTACTTTTTTGTTGAATATGGGCTTTTGTGTTTAGGATCTGATGATTTTTTAAATTTCCTCAGTTTCTGTTATTATATTTCCATTTTCATTTCTGATTTTGTTAATTTAGATAATGACTCTGTGCCCTCTTGGTTAGTCTGGCTAACGGTTTATCTATCTTGTTGATTTTCTCAAAGAATCAGCTCCTGGTTTTGTTGATTCTTTGTATAGTTCTTTTGGAGTTTGCTGTCTACTCCTCTTGGGTGTATTTGCTTCTTCGTGTTCTAGAGTTTTCAGATGTACTATTAAGCTGCTAGTGAATGCTGTCTTCAGTTTCTTTTAAAGGTACTCCTAACTATAGGTTTTCCTCTTAGTATTGCTTTCATTGTGCCCCATAATGTTGGGTATGTTTTGCCTTCATTTTCATGAAATTCTAAAAAGTCTTTGATTTCTTACATTATTTTTTTTCCTTAACCATGTTATCATTGAGTAGAGAGTTGTTCAGCTTCCATATGTATGTGAGCTGTTTTTGTTGTTGTTGTTGTTGTTGTTATTGAAGACCAGCCTTAGTCCCTGGTGATCTGATAGGATGCATGGGATTATTTCAATCTTGTTGTATTTGTTGAGGCCTGTTTTGTGACCGATTATGTGGTCAGTTTTGGAGAAGATTTCATGAGGTGCTGAGAAGAAAGTATATTCTTTTGTTTTAGGATGAAATGTTCTCTGTCTGTCTGTCTGTCTGTCTGTCTGTCTCTCTCTCTTTGTGTGTGTGTGTGTGTGTGTGTGTGTGTGTGTGTGTGTGTGTGTGTGTGTGTATGTGTTAAATCCATTGGATCCATGATTTCTGTTAGTTTCACTCTGTCTCTGTTTGGTTTGTGTTTCCATTGATGAGAGTAGGGTGTTGAAGTCCCCCACAATTATTGTGTGAGGTGCAATGTGTGCTTTTAGCTTTGGTCAATTCTCATTTATGAATGTGGATGTCCTTGCATTTGGAGCATGGATGTTCAGAATTGAGTGTTTTTCTTGGTGGATTTTTCATCTAATGAATATAAAGTATTCTTCCTAATAATTTTTGATAAAATTTGGTCGAAAGTGGATTTTATTCAATATTAGAATGGCTACTCCAGCTTGGTTCTTGGGGCCATTCTCTTAGAAATTTGTTTTTCAGCCCTATACTCTGAGGTAGTGTCTGTCATTGGCACTGAGGTATGTTACCTGTATGCAGCAAAATGATGAGTCCTGTTTACATATCCATTCTGTTAGCCTCAGTCTTTTTATTGGGGAATTGAATTCATTGAGATTAAGAGATATTAAAAAATAGTGATTGTTGCTTCATGTTATTTTTGCTATTTGCGTTATGCTTGTGTGGCTCTCTTCTTTTGGATTTGTTAAAAGAAGATTACTTTCTTGCTTTTTTTAGGGTATAGGTTTCTACCTTGTGTTGGTGTTTTTTTATCTATTATCCCTTGTAAGCCTGGATTTGTGGAAAGATATTGAGTACATTTTGTTTTGTCATAGAATACCTTGTTTTCTCCATCTATGGTAATTGAGAATTTTGTTGGGTATATTAGCCTGGGCTGACATTTGTGTTATCTTGGGGTATGTATGACATCTGCCCAGGATTTTCTTGCTTTCATAGTCTCTGGTGAAAAGTTTGGTGTAATTCTTGATAAGACTGCTTTTACATGTTTGGTCTTCTCATTGTGCCCTAGATTTCCTGGATGTTTTCAGTTTGTATGTTTTTGCATTTTTCATTTTCTTTGAATGTTGTGCTTTCTATGTTTCAATGTTTTCTATGGTGTCTTCTGCACCTGAGACTTCCTCTTCTATTTCTTGTATTCTGTTGTTGATACTTGTATCTATGTCTCCTGATCTCTTTCCTAGGTTTTCTTTCTCCAGGGTTGTGTCTCTTTGTGATTCCTTTATTGTTTCTCTTTCCATTTTTAGATACTAGATGGTTTTGTTCAATTCCTTTACTTGCTTAGTTGTGTTTCCTGTAATTCTTTAAGGGATTTTTGTATTTTCTCTTTAAATGCTTCTTGCTGTTTACCTGTGTTCTCCTGCATTTCTTTAAGGGAGTTATTTATGTCCTTCTTAAAGTCCTCTGTAATCATCATGAGATATTATTTTAAATCAGAGTCTTGCTTTTCCAGTGTGTTGGGATATCCCAGGCTTGCTGTGGTAGGAGAATTGACTTTTGATGATACCAAGTAACCTTGTTTTCTGTTGCTCATGTTCTTGCCCTTTCCTCTTGCCATCTGATTATTTTTGGTGTTAGCTGGTCTTGCTGTCTTTTACTGTGGATTGTCCCTCTTGCAAACCTGTGTGTCATTACTCTTGCGGACCAGTTCTCTCTGGAAGGAATTTGAGTATGAAGAACTATGCCACATGATCAGCTCCTGGTGCAGATGGAAACCAGAAGGATCCTGTGGCAGGCTGCTCCTTGGTTCCTGTATCCTGAGAACCCTGAACATGTCCCTCTGATCAATAGTTGTCTTCTTACCTGTGCTCTCATGCTTGTCAGCACTCCTGGGAGACCAGATCTCTCGCAGCAGTATTTGATTATGGAATAGTGTGGCACAGGATCAGCTCAGGGTTCAGACTGAAATCAGAAGGATCCTGTCCCAGGCTGTTTCTCTGTTCCTGTGTCCTGAGGGCTCCATGTGGGTTCCTCTGAGCAGGAGTGGTCATATTTGTGTTCTTAAGTGCTATCCAATGAAGGTAAAGTTAGCTAAATACTATTTGAATTACCTCCCAAGACTGTTGGTGAACTGTGTCTATTTGATGCTTATATATAGTAACCTGTTAAGGCTAAGCTAGTTATAATGTTTCTAAAAAGAAGTTGCCAGTTAACTGGCGATTGTCAGAATAAAATCATTCTGATCCTGTCTTAACTGGTGCTTGTACATCCACTTATATAACTATTTTAGTCACTCACTTCAGACAATGAAGGCTTTTAATTTTCCTTTTTTTTAGTTACTGTATTTTTAGCACTTAAATCATTACTTGTGTGTAGGATAAATTTAAAAAAATATTACATAAGTAAGTAACAATAATTTATTAAATATATATAATATATTGGTATAAGGCCTTCATTAACCTGATGGCATAATGATATTATAAAATAGGTGTCAGGTTCTTATATAACTAAAAACCTATTAGAGAGGATGTGGAAAATTTTATCTAGAAAACAAGTAACTTGTTTGATATTGATAAATAACAAAGTAGCATGTATTTCATGGGATAGATAGAGTGCATTCTAGAAATTTCCAAGACTGACATTCAGATACTGGCTATAAGCATCCGTAGGAAGCTTTGAAAAGGCTATTAGGCAGGGTATCATATCAGGATAAAAGAGTATAAAGGAGATATTTGAGGGAATAAATAAATATTTTCTGATAAGCAATATGACTTTACAATATACTGAGTGAAGTAGAAAAAGGTCAGATCATGTGGCATGGTATTAATTATGAAAAAGTGGCTTTTATTAGCGTGAATGAAGGCATTAAGCTAAGCAGAAAATAATGAAGATATCATTAAACTGATTGCCATTGCTATGTGGAAGTTAATTTACAGTGATGATGGGCAAAATAGGGCATAATACACATTTCTTCTGTGAGCCAAACTTGCACTGATTAGAAATGTTCTTGTTTTTACTTATGAACATGATGCTAGTTATTTTCAAGTGCAACCACATAAATATCCACACATTAAAATTAAGTTTTGGTCTATCAACTATTGAATAGCTGTCATTAAACATTTTATATTAGAAACTCAAAGAGTCATTATAATTATAAGTATAAATTCCCTGAAGACAAGATCACACATTTTAGAAGTTTTATGTGTTTATGCATATATATGAAATATATGTCATATACATTTATGTACTTATAAGTATGAAATACACACACACACACACACACACACACACACACATATATATATATATATATATATATATATATATACACACATACATACATATATATTTCCACTATAAGGATATAATGGGTAATCAAAAAGCACTCAGTATGTTCATTTAAAACTGCTTAGAATAAATATCATACATAATATAATAATAAATTTTAATATGTATTATAAATAACACCAAATATAGAGTATAATTGAGAATAAAATTTAATGTTTTTGTGCCATGCTCTATATTTCCATTGTATTTTCTGTTAGATATTTCTCATCTTTACCTTGCTGAACAAGGACACAGTACATTAACTTAATATCTTGGCATGCTTCAAGACAGACTTCAACTTTCATATAGAGACAATCACATCACTATTTGTATCTTAAAGGAAAGATCCTCTGAGTTGGTAATCTCCTTTTCTTGCTCTGATGAAATTCATGGCTAGTTTTACTGTCTTTCCTTCCTAGTAAAGCTGCTGTCAGTAAACAATTAAAAGTTTTAGGTTCCCATGGTACAAAGGAAATTGTTCCAAAGACAACTGAAAATCAAAATGATCCTTGTATGAAAACTAAATGTCCAAATGTGTTGGCAAAAGGGATATGACTATCTCCATCCAAAATGTTTTCCAAGATTCAACCCAAATTTTTGTTCATTTAAACTTAACCACATCTATAATATATTTACAAATATGTACATACTGAGAGGCAACAGCATAAAACGTGCATGTTCACTTAAATGAGGCTACATTTATGAAGTATTTATAAGTATGAAACACCCTCAAGCACATCAATTCTTAAACTAAATTTACATGGATAATCATACTAAAAATGTGATATATCCATTTTAAAGTGTGTATAAATACATTCTTATATTTAAACCACGTAAGAATTTATTGCATGACTAAATCCCTCTTAAAATGTATTCATGTGGCCATATACTTGGAAAAGGGATCTAGTAACATTCTCACAAATAACACTATAGCAATATATAGTTTAAGTCTGAAAACTAAGTGTCTTAATGCACACAGTAAGGTTGAGCATTACAGGTTTCTGACATCTTAAAAGCAGTTTGTGTTCTCATCATGGGGATATTGACATAAACAAACATGTTCAAAATAATGTCTGCTCTGAAAGTACAAGCTTTCATTTTGTGGGAGTTTATTCTGAACAGCATGCTTTTTAGAAATGATTAGGATCAGGGCAAATTGTACTCAGTGTTTGGATTGGGACACAGGGCAATAACAGCTGTCAACAGTTTGTTCAGTAAAAAGAAAATGGTACTCAATGAGTGGACAAAAAAGAGTCTCTCTCTCTCTTTCTCTCAATTCTATTCCTCACAACACATAAAAGGAGAAAAAGATGAGAAGTATCATACATGTGTAATATATCTTTTATGAGGCCAAGGACATCAAATTTATTTAAAATATTATTTTATTCTTACACATACAAATTTTAATTAATTAATTCATATAAGCTATTTAAAGGTGTAATAAGCTGTTGAAAGTGTGTTCATACAGTATCTTGTGCTAACTTAGATGTAAATAATGTAGAGTGTATAGAAAAAAGCACTTTAAATATATTTAATTGTTAGGATACAGAGAATTCATTTTAAGCAGATTTTAATTTTTATATATTTCAAGAAATTCCAAAAGGCTGTTTTATCTTGGCATAACAAATCTTATCCTGTATTTGTACTAGTGTCTACATCTCAAATAATAATAAAAAAAAAAATTAAGGGTGCAAAGTTGTCACCATAGGTAATAAAATTTAGACTATCTCACTTAAGAAATATATGCTGATATATTCACTTTTCTTTGAGGCTCATCAAAACTAGAATGACTGATAAATGAAGACAGGAGACAAATAGCTGACTAATAAAGCAATTATACTAAAATGTTAAGAGCAGGATCTCTTGAGTGGTTAATTAATATCCACCCTAAAATTCTTTAAGTATACTTTGAGAATGATGGTGTCCAGTATAAGCATTTAAAATACTGTGGGACATTTAGGTATTAGAAAACCTATCTGTTAAAATGTGTCTCTGCTGCTTACCCACGACCTTCAGTAACTATGTCTTCCAACATTTGGCTATATCCAGCGCGTAGGCATCTCTGTCTCAAACTCTTGCCAGTGGCAATGTGTTGCTGTCAGAATATCCTTGCTGGTCTCAGCAGCCTTTCTGGTTGATCTTGATCCTTCATGTTTTGAACACTGCCTTCTCCAAGAGCTGAGAGTTGCTTATTTTGCCTGTTGATATTGATTTTTTTTTTTCTGTAGCTGCACTACATTAAGCTCTGCTCTTTCCAGAAAAAAATGGCTTCAACATGAAGGCATAGTGTAATTGGATCACTAGTGCTGCAGGCAAGCATTATAAAGAATTCTGATGGGCGAAGGGAAATACAAATTCAAAAATTTGACTACAGCCTTTTTCATTCTATAGAGTTGTTTCCAAACCAAAACATATAATTTAGAAAACAATAATGACATATTAGAACAAAATATTTTAATAACTACTTAGTAAGTAGCTGTCCCTCAAGAAGGCTAATATTTCCTCACACCCTTCTACAGATATTTTATGTAAATTTGTTTCCACTAATTTTAGGGTAGATGGTTCAGACAGTAGTAGATTAGATTAATTATTGTTATTTGTTGTTACTATTCTTTCAATCCTTACTGTGATTAAACATTTATTAAGACTCTACCATATGGTGGATACCTCCTCCAACTAATCGGATGTTTTGATCTATGTTAGTGACAGATTTGTGTTTCCTTCTGTGTTTGATGCTGTTTCTCATTTTCCATTTAAACACTACCCTGTGTTTGGCACTCTTACTTTCTAGCTATTCTCTAAAACTATAATCAGAGAAGTGTGATCAAAAGAGCTTCAGGACAGGATTGAGAAGACACAATTTCTAGAAAATAATTAGGAGTTTTGTAGTGTGCCTGTGTGGAGGCTTTTGAATATTACTCAAATACTTCTGTTATTTTTCATTCTGCTTCTAAATTAAGGTGACTCATGTAGGTGGAATATAATACTATCTTCAGTTATGACTAAACCTTTTATTATGTGAAACAATTGTCAAAGAGTCAGAGAAAAATAAAATAACCACACAAATGTAATTAATACAACTATTTAATTGGCAATGCTTTAATTTTAATGATGATTTTTGCTTTGTACAAGTTTCTGTTATTTTGTGTTATTGTTATAAAGAGTATCGGTAAATATTTAGTCAAAAACCGGTATTTATTTTTATCAATTTCTATATTTTATTTGGGTAATCATCTGAAGTTAGATATATGCCAAGAGAGCATATAATTAGTAGATTAATTCTATAGAAGAATTTTTCTCTGTTCTCTTCCATTACAAACTGGAAGAAGGCTAAAATCAGACATTAAAAGACACATTTTACTATCAATTCCAAGCCATTGAATGATCTTCACATTGGAAGAAAGAAAGCAAAGGAAATATGAAGTATTTCATATTTCTTCATCTATGTAGAGGTTACTCTGTTGAAGGATATCTAATGTAATTATGAATTGTTCTCTGAAGTTTACTTAAGACCAAAAAGGTTGAATAACAGAAGTGAATACTCTTAGTTTTTGTTGCTTGCATTTACTAGCAAATTCAGTAATTAATTTTTATTTAGAGCTGAATGGTATTCCATAATGTATATGTACCACATTGCCTTTTCTGTTGAAACACATTTAGGTTGTTTCTGTTTCCTAGCTACTGTGAATAGAATAGCAGTGAATATGGCTTAACAAGTGTCTAGAATAAGGCATTTAGTCCTTCAGGCACATACCTAGGAGGATAAAATGGAAGCATATGGTAGCTCTTCTTTTAGTCTTTAATGAATGATTCTCCACACTGTTTTCCATAGTTACTACACCAGTTTTTAACACCACTAAGAATGAATACCATTCCACACATCATTACCAGCATGTTTTTTTTTCAGTATTTTTGTATTCTTTCAGCATTCTATTACAGTTATGTAATGTTACATTTTTTGAATTTTGTATTTATTTTAATAATATTTTTTAACATGAGACTCCATACACATCAGAAACTGAGATGAACTTACACTGTAGTTCATTTCTTTGTTGAAGGCTTTATCTCATTAACCATATTAAACAAAAAACAGGAGTAAACATTTTTCTTCTAAGATGAATGAATCTACATAAGCTACACTTAAACAGAAATGTAATTCATGTTCAAGACATCAAGACCATGTAGACTATCACTTGTAACCTGTAGTTTGTATGCTCAGAGTAGAGTCCTCTATGAGCTAATATGAGGTAGATATGAACAATAATTTTGTTTTAATAGCAATAAATAAATAAATAGTCATAAGATTAGGTCAAAACTATTGACTAAGGTTGAAAACCTGGCATTTTCTCTTACATTCTGCCTTTATTAATTTTTATTAATAAATTTTTCTTTGAAAATGTCATAGGTGTACACAAGGTATTCTGACTGCTCTCATCTCTCTGGTCTGTTACTTATCTCCCTCCCAACTCTGCCAACCTACCCTCCTCCCTGCAGCTCCCCTTTCCATGCTCATTTCTTTTTGCTCTGTTTTGTGACTCACCAAGTTTAACATAGACCATCTATATGGTACAGATACAGTGTTATTCAAAGAATGCCAAAATGAGTATGAAGCCTTTGTAACCAACAAGACAGTATACTTTGAGAATATTTATTGGATACGTAGCTAGATGACTTTTATTGTGAGGACACTTTGGTACAATACCAAAAATGTGGCCCATGAAAGAAATTGTCTATTGTCTGAGTTGCTTTGAAATTTATAACTTCTGCTCAGCAAAAACCAAGGATAAAAGAGTGAAAATAAAAAATAAAAAATAAAAAATAAACAAACAGCCTCAACATCAAGTAAAATGAGCATGGAGAACACATTGGTAAAAGATAAACTCTTATTCCAAATATATGAATAAATTACAAGTTTAGCAACCTAGGACAACAGAATAAGTCGAAACAGTGGACAAAAATACTAGCTAGATGCTTTATCAAAGAGTATTCCAGTCATGGAATCACATCATGACATGCTCAATATGCGTGGTCCATACATTTCAAATACAATGGCAATGATTTACTACTCCAGGCCTGTTAGAATATCCAATCCAGAACACTAACACCCAAGGACAGGCAATGTGAGGCCAGAAATATGCTCACTCTGGGAAGGCAAAATAGTAGAGCCAGCTTGGAGAAATTTGCCAGACTATTGGAAAGGTAAATATACACTTCCTTTCTGATCCAGCAATCACATTGTTTTGTATCTATTTATATTGTTGCTATTCTTATTGGTGTTACCAGGTGACTGCATATCATGTTGTGTATATCAGTACATAGAATATACAGCCTAACTAATGAATCTCAAAATAAAGTGTTGATTTAAGGAATGAAGGTTTATAACATATATAGCTCTAGCAGGTGCAGGTATGTCTCTTTAACTAGGGATGCTGACATTAAATGTGCCTATGTGAGAAAGTGGGTATAGAGAGGATCCCTGTGCCTCCTGCATAACTATGACTCCAAAATGTTAAGGAAATTGGATATTTATGCAGACTTTCATCTTTTGAAATTACCAGATAACCATATAATGATGAATCTGAACAAAAATACCCAAGAATACAAACAGTATATTTAGTAAACATAAAAGTTATGCATAAGAACTTTGGATTTTAAAAATCATCAACAAGGATATCTTTGCATATATGTATGTGTATTTATTTGTCTATGTGTATATGAGTGTATCTATGTATGAGAAGCTATGTGTGTCATTTTGTGTAAATATATATATGTGTGTGTGTGTGTATATATATATATATATATATATATATATATATATATATATATATTAACTTTTTTGTATGTGTATAGGTATATGTGTATGTACATATATATTTGTACATATGTATGTGTCTATGTCTTTGTATGTGTGTATTTGTGCATGAGTGCATGTGTGTGTGTGTATGCGATTGTGTGCGTATATGTACATGTGAGTGTGTGCTGATTTGTGTGAATGGTTGTATGTATGTGTGAGTATACAGACATAGGTAATGGGGTGTGTGTGTGTGTGTGTGTGTGTGTGTGCGTGTATGGAGACATGGGTTAAGTGTGTTGTGGTTTTGCTTGTATGTTTTCTGTTTCTGTGTGTTTAAGTGTATATGTACCCCCAGAGCTGTAGATTACCACTGTAAAGAGTAGAGATTTTTTTTAGGTCTTTCACATGAAAAATAGTAAGAAATCATAATGAAAGGGCTGATTTGTTCTGTTTTATATCATAAAGCCTGACTAAAATGTCCACGCCACTCATTGTAATATTCTTTTGACAATTTATTTATCTCATCTTTCTAATTTCAACTAAAATCACACAACTTGAAAAAATATTTTTGATCACATATTTATAAAATTTAGTGTTTTGAGTTACAGCTGAGATTTCACAGTTAAATATTTGACCATGAATGTAGACTCCTTAGAGAAGCAGTTTTGTTGCTGGCTGAGAGTTTACTTTTCTGGTTCTTCATCAGATGACTACTAACGTAATGTTTGTGAAGGATGGCCAGAGCATCCTGGCAGTTGCAATGGCATTTTGCCAATTTAAAAGTTTCTATGAATTTCAGTGTCTCTGGTTTTATGTGGAGGTCTTTAATCCATTTAGACTTAAGCTTTGTACAAGGAGATAAGAATGGATCAATTCGCATTCTTTTACATGCTAACAGCCAGTTGTGCCAGCACCATTTGTTGAAAATGCTGTACTTTTTCCACTGGATGGTTTTAGCTCCCTTGTCAAAGATCAGGTGACCATAGGTGTGTGGATTCATTTCTGGGTCTTCAATTCTATTCCATTGATCTATCTGTCTGTTGCTGTACCAGTACCATGCAGTTTTTATCACAATTGCTCTTAGCCCAGAAACTTAGAATGCCCAAGATACAATTTGCAAAACACAAGAAAATCAAGAAGGAAGACCAACGATTGGATACTTCATTCCTCCTGTTAATAGGAAACAAAATACTCATGAAAGGAGTTACAGAGACAAAGTTTAGAGCTAAGACAAAAGGATGGACCATATAGAGACTACCCCACCAGGGGGGATCCATCCCATAATCAGTCAGTAAACTCAGACACTAGTGCATAGGACAGCTAGTGTCTACTTAAGGGAACCTGATATAGCTGTCTCGTACAAAAGTGGATGCTCATAATCATCTATATGATGGAACACAGGGCCCACAATGGAGAAGCCAGAGATAGAACCCTAGGAGCTGAAGGGGTCTGCAACCCTAGAAGAGGAAGAACAATATGAACTAACCAGAACCCCCAGAACATTTGTCTCTAGCTCTACATGTAGCAGAAGATGGCCTAGTCGGCCATCATTGGGTGGAGAGGCCCCTTGGTATTGTAATCTTTATATACCCCAATACAGGGGAACACCAGGACCAAGAAGTGGGAGTGGGTGGGCAGGGGAACATGGCGTGGGGGGGGGAGACTTTCAGGATAACATTTGAAATGTAAATTAAGAAAATACCTAATAAAAACTAATTAAAAAATGTTTCTATGAGAAAAAAGATCTACTATGCACTCTTTCCTTTTAAGTTACAGAGAAATGTATGGCTTGAGCATCCAGACTTAGTTCAAACATTAGCAATATAAAAAGCCTGGCCTAGTGTGGTGGTGCACACCTTTAATCCCAGCACTTGGGAGGCAGAGGCAGGCAGATTTCTGAGTTCGAGGCCAGCCTGGTCTACAAAGTGAGTTCCATGAGAGCCAGGGATACACAGAGAAACCCTGTCTCAAAAACAAAACAAAACTAAACAAAACAAATTTAAAAAACACACACACACACACAAAAAAAAAAAAAAAGAAGAAAAAGTCTGTTGCTAACCTCTGACAGGAATTTACTTTACCTTGGTTTCAATACCTGCAGGAGATATTGTTCAAACACTTGTCTTCTCTGTGGGCATCATTTTATTTTAATGAAAGAAAAAAATGTTCTGGGAAGAAAATTAGCTACCATTTGGAGACAACCAGCTGCTATGATTTTGAACAAAAACAGCTTCAAACATCATTCCTGCTCTTAGGAACTGACTTTGAGCAGAGACATTGGAGTAGAAAAGATAGGAAGTAAAAACAAAACAACACACAAACAAGGCACAGTTTCCTTCAGAGGCAAAAATGAAACAAAACACAACATACCACCAACACCAATACCACCACCATCCCTGAGCTTTCAGACGTGCACACTGATGTCAAATGCATGCAGCATGTCAGCCTTAAGGACATCACTCAAATCTGAACTTGATTCTTACAATATTCTAAGAAAAATACAAATTCTGCAGCACTGAAATCACTTTTGAACATTAAGTATTACATTTGCTTCATTATGCTTCTACTTTTTGCTTATTAAGAACTAGTAATTTGAGTTTATTTCTCACAGGCCCTATTGGGGTCCCAGGGAAAGGAGCAAGCCAGTGAAAAGGTGAAACCTGATTGGGACCAAGTGGCCTGGGCTGCTACTTAGCTTAGTAAGCCAGAGGAGATAGCCAATCTAATGCCATGTGGCCTGGACAGGGAGCAAGCGTGAGATGACCACCAGATTGGTGATGAGCAGGTGTGGGTGAGTAGACCATACCAGTGGTGACCCCTGACCAGTGCCATACTGTGCAGAATGTCCATAGTACTCCTTAGACTACTCCTAGGAGATCCTGGGTGCCCCTAAGAGGAGCAAATAAGTGGTAGAAAAATGGAAGAAAAAGAAACAAAAGAATGTGGCCACAATAAAAAGAGACAGAACTGGAGACTTGAGAACTGTGAGGAAGAGCGGAATGTGAATAGGTGGTATTGCCACCAGGGCCTCTACTGAGTTCCTGGGCTGTGCTTCTTCTGGGGGCCAAATATGTGCCCATGACCTGTGGCAGCAGGAGTCTGTTGCCACCAAATGCCAGGCAGACATTTGTGGTCTGGGCTACGGTCCAGGGACAGGTTGATGTCTGAGGGATCTGCAGAACTGGCCCCACTACTTGCCTGGGCACGATGGGAGAGGTGATTCTGGGGACATGAGAGTAGGAGAACTGACCCCCTCATAGTCAGCTACAGTACTTTGGAAAGCAACTTGGCACATTGTCCAGGAAGTACAATTCCTAGTTGTTGGAATTGTAGGTTAGATAAACTCAAGTGTATGGGCATAGGAAAGATAGCTCTTTCACTGAACTCTCATGTAGGGAAGTGGATGAGGAAGAGATGCCCTTCCTCACTCATGCACCTATGGCATGCAGAAGAACTTGCACCAGGGTCATGGGAGCCTCATCTGTTGTAGCCTTCTGCATAGAGGGCCCTGAACCATATGTCATCAGAATAGTAGAGCTGGCTGACCTCAAGCCTGTGAGTGTGAGAGAGCTGGCCCTGCCTCTTGCCTGCTCTGTGGTAGCTGTTACAAGAGAAAGGTACACTTTTTCCCTCCCTGTTCCTCACCAATTATGGCAGGTGGGAAAGTTGGCTGGGATAATGACTGTGGCCCTTTCCCTTACTGACTGCAGTACTCAAGCGAATAGGCCCTTCATCTCACCTGAGCACCAGGGTAGGGCTGGTTCTGGTTGCCACGTTGTGGGAGGCAGAGAGTTGGCATGAAAATAGGAGAGCTAGCAGTCTGACCAATTCAAATAACTCTCAGACCCTCATCCAGGGCTTTGAATTGGCCCACCCCAATATCTACCCATCAATTAACCACAGAAGTTCATGAAAAAAGCTCATCTATGAATTGTGACAGAAGCCTTAAAACCCAGGATCCATTACATGTGTTATCTAATCTTCCACACAATGAAAGGTTAAAAAAATAAATAAAAATAGCGTAAAACTAGTCAACATTATAGCTGTCACTCAGTTTCTATTAAGACATAATTCTATTGATAAAACTAACACTTTTTCAAATGTTTGAACAATTTCCTTCAGTGTATCTAAACAGTAAGACAAAACAAAAGCAAGTATAATCAAAATAACTGCTTTTAAATCTTTGCCACCAGGATAATACCATGTTGATTTATTAAACACTCTGATAACAAAAATGAAGCCAGAGAGCATTTATCAAGTTCTTTGTATATGCCTGCTTGTGAGCACCGTGTCCTCCCTATGTGTCTGTCACAGAAAGCAGCAATAACTGGAAGGGTGGGCACATGTCATTCTTTTCTGTTTTCTAATGTCAGAATTTATGGCTCATGCCTTTGGGAAGATATGAAGTTCTCATATAAAATCAAAACTCTTACAAAATAGCATAATGGACACCAAGTTAGTTTTCTTTGTTTGGTTTGTTAGTTTGATTTGTTTGTTTTATTAACACTTGCCTAATAAAATATGATAAAGTTGAAGTGGGGATGGGTTTCCTTCTGATGAGTGCAGGCTAATGAGATACAATGACAAACATCACTTTAGAACCTGGCAAAGAGAAATGGCAATTACAACCAGGAAAAGTCCTAGCCAAGAAATGGACAGAGTTTCTCTTGGTAAGGAGGACACATCGCCATTGTCACAGATTGTTTATTTTATTTTATTTTTTTTATTTATCAAGTTTTAAATTGCTCATCAGGAAGTCTAACTTGAAAACATGAGTTGTGCCATTGCAGTACAGGCACATCTTTGCACATTTTATGATGAAGCCAGATGAAAATAAGCATGTATAATTTCTCCTTTGGACTTCATTCTAAATATGACATAAGTATAAACTCTAACAAAATACTAAAGGTTTCACTTATTGCCTCTTTATCTGGCATAATTATCAGACAAGGACCTATCACAATGAAAACCCTAAAATTACTATTTTTCTTTTTAACTTTTTTTGGTTCTTTGTGAATTTCATATCATGCGCCTCAATTTTACTCATCTCCCCATCCCTTTGTACCCAACCTCCAATTTTGCAACCTCTCTACCCAAAGGAGAAAGAAAAAAAAATCTCATGGTGGAAGCTGTAGTTTATCCCACAGGAAACATTTTGTCCACTTTTTTTTTTTTGCTTGTGAATATTCATTGTAATGACTCATTTTTTTCTAGCCCATGAACTCTGACTTCTGCTACCTTAGCAATACTGGAACCTCACTGGGCATCCTCTCTGATATCCTGTTATTGCTATGTCTTATGACTATACTGCTGTTTTGAATTGGTTGGATGAAATTTTCATGAACTCCTGGGGTTCATTGATGGGTAGATATTGAGGTGGGCCAATTCAAAGCTCTGGATCAGGACCTGAGATTTATTTAAATTGATCAGACCACTAGCTCTTCTACTTTCATGTCAGGGGGAAGCCCTCCTTTCCTGCTCCTACTGGCCCATCCAAAGCCACAGCAGACAAGGATATTAGTCCACTCTCTCTAGTTTCCTCTCTGTCCAAAGCTACATTTGTAAGTATTCTTTAAATGACAGCGAATCTATAATTTCTAAAATAACCACAACCATCCACCACAACATAAGGAACTGGGACAATGATCTTCTGTTGTCTGCTTCCAGCTGAATTGGGGCAAAGAATTCCCATCTGGGGGCCCAAAGGGAAACTGGAAAGTTGGTTTTGTCAAAAGAGAGCTAGCTGGCATCATTTGCCTTCCAGTCACTGTGTGCTGAGAAAATTCATTGCTTAGCTGACATCCTGACTATGACAGTCTAGAAGGCTGGGTAGGCAAGCTAGCTATTCTGGAAAAGATCTGGAAGCAAGTCTTTAAAAGAAGGAGCTTCTATGTAGTTGAAGTAGAATCAAGCGCAAAGCTGTAATGGAAGGTCCCAGAGTCTCAGCATCCCGGAGTGTGAATCTTTTGAGGGCTGTCTTTATCTTCTTTCATCCTGCAGTATAAAAAAATTCAAAGCAATATGAAGTTCTGTAAAGAAGTTTCACTTGGATGTGCAGGGTACACAGATTGATCAATGAAGATCAATAAAGACAACAGCCTTTCTTCAGGTCAGTTTGATCACATAGTCAATCTGCAATATGACTTTGTATACATGCCCTCACAAAGGACGGTATGTAATAAGAAGTCATTAGAAATTTGTACCCAATAAGTGTTATTGGCTGCGTATAGAAATTTTAGTCTCAGTCAGTTCTAGAACTGTCTCCATATACAGAGACATAAACATCACCACATATACAACACCTATTTTGTTGATTGTGTTAGTCTTCCCTTTCTTCTCTGTTGCCAAAGTCTTCAGGAGGTCTGTCTCCCTTTATCATGTCTGATTTTTATCAACTTGGAAGGAACCCACAGCTTTTCCTTTCCTGTGGAAACAGCCATAACCCATCCCCCAGAGTAACACATTTCCCATTTTCCATTCTGATGTCAGAATATTCTTAATATAAACAGGCTGGTTTAGTTCAATAGTTTCCACAACCCAGTGTCTTTCAGCAGCTGTGGTGTTTTGTTAATTAGCATTTAAAAATTTATGGTTAATAAAACACTATTAAATCTATCTTTGGGGGTTCTTGTTGATCCCTTTTGCCAATCAAACATCTCCTTTAGAGTCCGATTAGATTTCTCCACAATTGCTTATCCTGTAGGATTGTGGGATATGCCTGCAACATGTTTTATATTCAAATATGCAAAAAACCTCTTCATCTTATTAGCAATATATGCCAAATTATTGACTGTTTTAATTTGTTTGGGTATTCCCATAATGGCCATAACTTATAACAAATGCGTAATTACAGAATCAGCCTTTTCTGATGCTAAGGCAGTTGCCCATTGAAATCCTGAATATGTATCTATAGTATGGTACACATATTTCCGTTTACCAAACTATGTAAAATGGAAGATAGCCTTTTGGCAAACATCATTTTTTGGTTACCCTATGGTTAGTTCCTGTAGGCAATGGAGTTTGGTTATATAATGAACAAAATCTCCTTGGCTTGTTGCCAAGTGATAGAGAATTCTTCTTTTAAACCTTTGCTGATAACATGTTTGTTGTTGTTGTTGTTGTTGTTGTTGTTGTTTAAATAGAGTTCTGAAGCCTCTAGTGTACTTCTTATCAATAGCTGGTCAATTTCATTACTACCTTGTACCAGAGGGCTAGGCAGACCTGCATTGGATTTTCTGTGTGTTATATGTTGTGCATAACTCCTATTTCTGATCATTTGTTGTTGCTGAATAAATAGTGAAATCAATTCAGAATCACCCTGAATAAATTCATCAGTCTCTATATGTAAAGCAATCCTTTATGAATATTGAGAGTCAGTTACGATATTAAGGGACTCTTGAATAGCTGACAACACCATGATTTTTGCATATAATTCAGATTTTTGAGTTGACTTTTAGGGACTCTCAGCCACCTTATTTACATCTTCTGACTTATATCTTGCCTTTCCCTATTTACTGGAATCAGTGTAAAATGTAGGGGCTCCAGATATTGGAGTTCCTTTTATTATATGAGGGAGAATTCAATTAGTTCTTTTTATGAACTGAAGCCACGTGCTTTTAGGGTATCTGTTGTTCATCTCTCCCAAGAAGTTACTGCATGCCCTTTGCCAATGTTCATCTTGTGCCCATAAGGAGGCAATTTCTGCATTAGTAAAAGGTACCACAATTTCAGCCGGATCCATTCCTACTAATTCCCATTTTTCCTTTCAGAGACTTTCTCAGCGTAAGTTTTTAATTTATTACTCTGTTTATGTGCTAAAAATATCCATTCTAAGACATAATCTTCCCTCTGCATAAGAATTCCTGTAGTGGAATAAGTAGAAGGTAAGAAAATTAAGATGCAAGCCATCTTTTAGATCAATATGATCTAGATGTGTATCCTGCAATTTCCTTTCTATCAAAGCTAACTCCTTCTCAGCCTCAGCTGATAGTTTCCTTGGCTATTTAAATCTTTATCACCTTATAAAGTTTGAAATAAATTGCTTAGCTCCTGAGTGTCCAAGCCAATCTCAGGCTGCATCCAGTTGATATCTCCCAGTAGATTTTGAAAATCATTAAGTGACCTTAATTGGTTTCTTCTGATTTGCACCTTTTGTAGCCTACACTTCCCAGACTTATTTTATACCCTAGATAATTAATAGAATCCCCTCTTTGTATTTTTTTCAGAGGTGATTTGCAATCCCAAACCAGGCAAGTTTTTTTTTTTTTTTTTTACTTCATCAAGATATTTATATCTGGATCAGCCAATAAGATGTTATCTATATAATGATAAAAAATGGATTGGGAAAATTGTTTTCAAATCATCTCCAATGGCTGTTGTACTAAATATTGATACAAGGTATGGCTATTTAACATTCCTTGAGATGGGACTTTAAACAAAATATTATTGGGTGACCTCTATTGAAGGTAGGTGCTGAGAAAGCAAAACTTTCCTTATCGTATTAATGTACAGGAATGGTGGGGCAAAAAAAAAACCAAACCAAAACAAAACAAAACAAAAAAAAAACCCAGCAATCTTTCAGATCAATCACTATGATAGGCCATCCCTTAATCAACAAGGAGAGCAATTGGATCCAAAGTTCAAGGAACCCATTGGCTGAATAATCTTATTAATTGCTCTGAGGTCTGTCAACATCCTCCATTTGCCAGATTTTTTTTTTAATGACAAATACTAGAGAATTCCGAGGGCTGGTAGACTCCTCTATATGCTGAACCTCCAGCTTCTCCTGAACTAGCTGTTCTAATGCCTGTAGTTGTTGTTGTTGTTGTTGTTGTTGTTGTTGTTGTTGTTAGTTTTTTGGTGTTTTTTTTTTTTTTGGTTTTTTTTTTGTTTTTTTTTGTCTTACACCATTGATCAATCCAAATGGATTGGTCAGTCAACCACCTTAGTGGTAAGGCTGTTGGTGTCTTGGCAGCAGTGGCTTCTTGGGGTAGAGCTTAATTGTCAGTCTCTGTTGTATCTTGTTTATAGACAACTTGGACAGTCTGCAACTGCCTTTGATAACTTTTCCTAACTAATTTAAAATTGTTGTTAGAAGCCTGACAGGTTTCATGGACAGACACTGAAAATGAGGAGATATTAATTTGGATTTTCTACTGTGCAATAGATCTCTGTGGGGCATTGGGCTATGCACAGACAGACTGGTCTCCAGTGGAGCTGAGATGCTGAACCCAGGGACCCGGTGGTGATAATTTACCTACATGGGACAGAAGGAGTTCTCTCATGCTACTGGAACTCTGGCTCCTGCCTAAGTTACCACCCCCACATCCCCTACAAGAGAAGAATGGTTAGAAGTCATGTAGGCAATGTCCCCTAGCTTCTGACCTTCAGGCTAAACTCCTCCCCAGTTATCTAGCAACAGAAAAGATAGCAACATACTTTAAAGGGGGATATTCAGTCTCTCCTTGCTCGCTCACTTCTCTCACTCCTCTCTCCTCTCTTTGTGTTCTCCTCCTCCTCCTCCATCTCCTCTTCCTCGTCCTTCTCTCTCTCTCTCTCTCTCTCTCTCTCTCTCTCTCTCTTTCTCTCTCTCTCATTCTCTAGCCTTTCTTCCCTCTCTCTCTCCTTTTCCCCTTCTTTCCTCTTGGCCATGGCCAGTCTCTCTCTTTTCTACCTTCTCTCTTTCCCCCTGCCTTTCTATAATAAAGCTCTAAAACCATAAACTGTCTCTGCTTATCAAGGACCACCACGCTTAGAGGATGGATAGGCTTTCTCCTAATGAGCCTTTTCTAATCTCGGATTGAAGACCTTCCTGTGCTCCAGCCAAAGTCCACTGTGCTCACTCTTGCCTGTATGGGAACCTCTCTTCCCTCTGCCCTCTCTCCCATAACCCAGGGGCTATAAGGTGTAACCCTGGGGCCCCTTTGGGTTACAGGGGCTGCCCCTTGTCCACCCCCTGTCCAGTAGATCAGAGGCGTGGATGCCCACCCTGAGCTGAGTAGAAAACGTCTGGCAACCCTCCTGCATCTGCCTGTCCAGAGCATAGGTGGACCTCTGGCCAAACTTGGGCTATCCTCCTCACCCCCCCTTCCCCTGCTCACTTTTAGTTCCCACAGATCTCTTCCCCATAAGTTAATGGCTGATATAGCCATGTATGGCCTCAATTTTCCTACTTGACGTTCTGGTCCTATATACATTTGTGCCATCTGGTATTTTGCTTTATTTGGGATAAGGTCCCAACTCCTTGAAATTGGATGTCTACTTCTTGAAGTAGCTACCTTGCAGGCCAAGATTTGGGAGAGAAAATGGTGGCATCTGCTCCAGTGTCAACCATTTCTTCAATCTCAATATTGTTTACAAGTATTCTTAGTTTTGGCCTTTGATTCTCTATAGATGTTTGCCAAAATATTTGGTTTTTGCTCCGTTTGAGGCTTTTTGAATGGTTTATAGAACTTGCCTCATCCCTGTCTGGTCTCAGAACATCTGTTTTTGAAGCAGTAATGTTTAATTGTCCAGAGGAAAGGAGCTCTCCCTGCCTGGCATTGGGGACTTTGAAAGGACCTCCTGGAGGTTTTTGGCAGGGGGTTGCCCCATTTGTCTGTTGTTGCTCTACTTTTACTAGTCAAATGTCAACCTTTGCCAGAACTTTGACATATTCCAGAAGACATAGACACCATTTTAGTATTCTTTGTTTTTTTCCTGAATTCATTTCTGAGATGACCCTGCTCACCACAATTGAAATATTTGAAATCTTGGGTCATCTCTAGGTGTCTAGTGGCAGCTTCTCTTAGTACAGTCATATCAGGTGAGCAAGATCTAATATTAGCTGCATATCTAACCCATTCATCTATTGATGCTGACCTTGCCCTCAGTGGTCTGATTGCTTCCTTGCATTCAGCATTTGTATTTTCAAAGGCTAAAGACTCAATTATTGCCATTCTTGCTGCTAAACATGATATGCTCCTTGCAACAGTGGAGATTAACCTTTGTAAAAAGTCAGGGAAGGTTTTTGTTGTGGACCTTTTATGACTTGAGTAAATAGATCAAGTCTTTTCTCTGATTCTTCGACTTGTCCCAGGTCTTAAGGCTGAAAACTGACACAATGCCAAAGTTTCTTGATTATATACAGCCTGCACCTCTACCTCAGCAAAGCAACCTTCACCAGACAGTTGGTCTGTGGAAATTTCTCCTCCCTCAGCTCTATTTTGTCATTCTATCTCCCTTGCATCGTCTTTCTACCATGTGGACCATTGTACATTTACAGCAGATTCTAGTATTGCTCTTGCCATATCTTTAGAGTCATGAGGGATTATTCTACTTTTCATAGCCAAAGAAGTCAGGAATTGTTTTACAAATGGTTAATGTACTCCAAAATTAGTGACACTTCCCTTAAATTTTCTCAGATCTAACACATCCATGAGTTGTCATTCAAATTCCTGATAACCCTGTGGACAATCATCTTCTGGAGACTAAAGTTTGTTTTCTAATAACCTTTCATTGGCTTTCTCTAATTTTATCATCTGTCTTTACCTGAGTATTTTCCTTATTTGAAAATTTAAATTCCTCCCTTATGTTCAGTGACCACACTTTATATCTCACTTTTTGTTGATCTTCCTGTTCCTTGAGTTCCTGTATTTTCTGTTCCAGGTTCTGCCTCCACAGTTTGATTTTTTTTCTTTATATTGCGATTTTGATTGATTAATTTTAAAATGTTATTCTCCAAGACTTGCTTCCAGTCATCATTGTTTCCTCTCTGCTGCTCAGTCTGATCTGTCAGCTGCTGCATCCTTTGTTCTAGCATCTTTTCCAGCTCATGTCTCCCACCTTCATTTTCATCTTTCTGCCTCTTATTCTGATCTATAATTTCCTGCGTCTTAAATTATAGTGTTTCCTCTAAGACACATTGCCAAGTCTTCAGTTTCTCTTTCTTGTGTTCATGCTGCTCTATAAATGTCTGCATCTTCTGTTCTAAGCCTTGCCTCCATAGTCTTAGCTTCTTGTTATGTTGTAATTCTAATAGTACAGCATCTTTTCATTTGCTAGCTTCAGTGAATTATCCTTGAGACTTTGCTTCTGAATCTTATCTCTATCTCCTTGCTCTTCAGTCTGATCTCTGAATTGTCAAATTTTCTTTCTAGTGTCTCTTCCAGTTCCTGTCTCCAATCTTCATTCTACTCTTTCTGTTGCTTATTTTGACCAATAAAATCCTGAACCTTTAGTTCTAGTGTTTCCTCTAGGCTATGTTGCCAAGTCTTAAGCTTATCTCTCTGTTGCTCAGACTCATCTATGAACTTCAGAAATTTCTGTTGTAACACCTCTTCCTGTTCCAGGTAGTTACGGGACAAAGTATACAATCCTTCATAGAGTCAGAAAAACAAAGGTTTGAGATATATTGCATATCAGAATATACAGTTCTACAGTATAGAATCTTGAATGTCATGTTAGCATGATATCACATATGTTAATGTTTTGTTTAATCATAATGTAAACAAGTTTTGATGATATTTATTCTGTGTGTGTGTGTGTGTGTGTGTGGTGTGTGTGTGTGTTCACCAGCTTGTCACTGTATGCAAGTTGAAATAATAAGAGAACCTTGGGTGTTGGTCAGTGCTTAATACTGAATGTAGGGTTTCATTTTTTGTCACTGAGCTTCATACTGAAAGATGAAAGACTCTATAAAATTCATAAAATTCTTTTCCTTCACTTTCTATGTCATCATAAGACTACTTAGATTATAGAGTCTCCCACTGAGTTCAGCTTTTATATGGGTACTAGCGAACAGAACTCAAGTCATCAGGATTGTGAGGGCAAATACATGCATTCCATAAACCAGTCTAACCAGCCCAACAATATCCACTTCTATGAAAAAAAAATCACATTATATTCAATAAGCATAATGCAATTATCATTTGTTTGCTGAAATATAAAAACACAAATATTTTAGAGATCACCCCTTATAGTTTGTGTGCTTCATTTTATTAAAAAAAAAGATACATTTTTGATGAAGCATGACTGCAGAAAGAATTAAAGTACTTATTATATCCATGGAAAATAAATCTCAGAATTCCAAGGGGCATCTTAGCCGACTGAGGCCAAAAGAATTCATTGTGAGCCTTGGAATGAGGAAGAGATCCACAAGTAACAACTAAGAAAAAAAGTCAAGAATATGAAGATAGTTATATTGAGGTGCAGGTTATTACTAAAATATGTATTCTGGAGAAAATGAAGATTGGAATTTGGATTGAAATAGTTCATATAAAAGATATAATGTTACCAGAAAAGGGGTATGATTGTGAATTTAATGTCACCATAGGTAATATTTCAGTTAACTTGCCCTGTGATGAAAGGAGCTGATGCTAGATGTTTCTGAAAATAGTAAAAACAGGGAGGCAAGCAATTAGCATTCCAACAATTGCAGCTCAGTGCTCTGATAATAGGGTGATGACACATACTCATAAGACCTCCTGAGCTCTGTGTACCTTAAGGCACTCTTTAAAAAGGGGCTGTTATGAACTCTCATAGGCACATTTAAAGTCATTCTTTGCAGAAAGCAGAGTGCAGCAATATATATATATATATATATGAAATATATATATATATATGAAATATATATATATATATATATATATATATATA
Source organism: Mus minutoides (assembly GCA_902729485.2). Lineage (NCBI taxonomy): Eukaryota > Metazoa > Chordata > Mammalia > Rodentia > Muridae > Mus > Mus minutoides. The sequence goes on from LR750709.1 coordinate 110,682, forward strand.
TATATATATAAATTTTTATTTCCGAGAGCCAAAATAACACTTGTCAGAAAAGGATATTACAATGCTTCAATATGTCTGCAGTTCTTTGAGTAGGATCAAGACGTCCTAAGTTATCTCATGTCCATGTTACATGCCCACTGGTGTTATTGTTGTACAGCTTATGATTTAGCTATATTGTGAATACTTACAGCTGTAGCTTCTAACATAACTAGGTGATACAATATCACAGCAAACTCCCTGGTGTGTTGGCTTCTACAATTTTTCTATACCCTCTTTCACACTATTTCCTGAGATGTTTCTCTGTGTGTATGTATGTGTGTGTGCAACTTTTGTAGATGTTTGTACTGGGACTGGGTACCAAAATTCTTCAATTTCTGTGGGTTTCTGTAATGGTCATTAAAAATGAAATTGTATGAAAAATGAAAGACCAGCCTGGGCTATAGTAATGACTTCTCAGGCCAAGTTGTCAGACACTTTGAGGGCTTTAAAAGTAAATAAATTTTATCCCTTTCACAAAGAATGTGGTAGTGTCTCCTTGTACTAATTTTCATCATACTTTTCTGGATAGATAATGATGGAGAGTAAGGACAAGCACCACTTAACTCAAGAGCCTTATACAATGAAGTGCCTGTTAAAGTGGATTGCATATCCATAAGGCTCATTTTCATCATAGCAGATAGAAAGCTGTTTACAGATTGTAGAAACCTTCCTGAGTTAGGAATGAATATCTATCAGCACTTCTTTCTCTGTTTGTGGTCTTTTCATTTCTAAATGGTGAATTTTGGTGAGAAATTATTTTTCTGTCATTTTAATAAAATGTTTTAAGTTTTAACATATAAATCTTATTTTTAAATTATATACAAAATAAGGTTATGTTTTGATTATATATATATATATATATATATATATATATATATATATATATATATATATATATATTGGTTTTTCGAGACAGGGTTTCTCTGTGTAGCCCTGGCTGTCCTGGAACTCACTCTGTAGACCAGGCTGGCCTCGAACTCAGAAATTTGCCTGCCTCTGCCTCCCTAGTGCTGGGATTAAAGGCGTGCGCCACCACTCTGATGAAATATATTTAAATGTCTTGAGACCTGGTGTACACTAAGTGGTTTAAATTAAGAAGAAAGGAGGAGAAGGCTGAGCATGGTGGTGCAAGCCTTTAATCCCAGCACTGGGAAGGCAGAGGCAGGCAGATTTCTGAGTTCAAGGCCAGCCTGTCTACAAAGTGAGTTTCAGGACAGCCAGGACTATATGGAGAAACTGAAACTCTGTCTCAAAAACCGAAGAAAGAAAGAGAGAGAGAGAGAGAGAGAGAGAGAGAGAGAGAGAGACAGAGAGAGAGAGAGACAGAGACAGAGAGAAGAAGAAGAAGAAGAAGAAGAAGAAGAAGAAGAAGAAGAAGAAGAAGAAGAAGAAGAAAATTTTAAGTGAAACAAACAAAAACAACAAAAATCTACATGTTTTTTATTCTCTGCATTTCTAGATGGTACAAGTTTCTGAAATCAAGGGTTTCTTAAAGGAAAAGCTCAAATCCAGGTATACCTAAACAGAACTTGGAATTCTTGTATGGCTATAGAAGTTTAAATCTTTTTGGTTCCTGTGTCCTTTATCATGGCCATAGGGCTTCCTGGCAAACGAAAGGCATTTATCACTGGTTTCTTTGACTCTTAGATTAAGATAGGAAATGTTGGTTTAGGAGGCTGGAAGGTTTTTCTCTGATGGAGTGAATTATAACTTGCCATATAAGAAGTTCCTAAGTACTCACTGATATGTACATACTAGCCCAGAAGCCTAGACTACCCAAGATACAATTTACTAAACACATGAAACTCAAGAAGAATGAAGTTCAAAATGTGGTCTCTTCGCCCCTTCCTAGAATTAAGAACAAAGCACACATTGAAGGAGTTACAGAGATCATGTGTGAAGCTGAATCAAAAGGATGGACCAACCAGTGACTGCGGCTGCCAGGGATCCTTCCCATAATCAGCCACCAAAAATAAACACTATTGCATATGCCAGCAAGATAATGCTGAAAGGGCCCNAAGGAGCTAGAGAAAGTACCCAAGGAGCTGAAGGGGTCTTCAACCCTATAGGTGGAAGAATAACATGAACTAACTAGTTCCCCCTGTGCTCATGTCTCTAGCTGCATATATAGAAGAAGATGGCCTAGTTGGCCATCATTGGGAAGAGAGGCCCCTTGGTCATGCAGACTTTATATGCCCCAGTACAGGGGAACGCCAGGGCCATTATGTGGGAGGGGTGGGTAGGGGAGCAGGGCGGGGATGGGGGAGGGTATGGGGAAATTTCTGGATAACACTTGAAATGTAAATGAAGAAAATATCTAATAAAGAGAGAGACAAAAAAAAAGAAGTTCCTAAGTGTTAAAGAGACTGGAATTGTCAGATCACCTTCTGTTTCATATGAAAGAGAAAATATCTCTAGGTATAACAGCCTTCAATGTTTATATAGTAAAAAAATGGATGTTTAGCCATTTAATATTTTAAGAGTACCTTTTGTATGGCAGGCTGGTCTGAAATTTATTATATAACTAGGGAAGGTTTGTGGTCCTCCTATCTACATATCCTAAGCATTGGGATTATAGGTGTTCATTTCCATGCCCAGTTTATATAATGCTGTGAATCAATCCCAAGTTCCAGCACATGATAGGCTAGCACTCTAACAACTGAGCCACAGCTTCAGCCCATTTTGTACACCTTAAAAGCGTAAATTTGTTACTTTAAATAAATTGCTGTTAGTAGGGAACTGAAGCTGTATTGAAACAAATACTGGGCTATATGTAACCACTTTGAAATTATTGTCAATAAAACATAGATAGTAATCTGTTATTGTGAAAATAAAGACAATTGAGACTACTTGGTATAAGCTGAGAGAGAGAGAGAGAGAGAGAGAGAGAGAGAGAGAGAGAGAGAGAGAGAGAGAATGAGAGAAGACAGAGACAAAGACAGACAGGAAAGAGAATAACCAAGTGGTGTGTCTTTTCAACTACTTGCAAAGTTCTTTACAAAATACCATGAATTTTTTTAACTATTTATTGGTTTCATAATAAAGGGAAGGATTTGGTTACCCAAAATACCTTGGGCAATTTCATTTCAATTTATATTGTTTCAATAAATGAAGCTACATGAAGATCCCTGAATAATAGCTTTGACAAGTATTTAAAGCATTTCTTGTAAAGGAAGCAAATATCTATCTTAGGATGACATTTCTGGTCATCTCATGAGAAATAATCCCTGTGTAGTAAGCCTACCACCAGCTATCTAACAGCTGTCCCCAGGTAGAAGATCATATCTAGGGCACAGGGGCACTCTGTAGCAACAAGATTAGGTTTTTAGTTGGGAACATCAGATGACTCACCTTGGTAAGTGCCTATGGATGTCTTACTTCCCGTATTGTCTCCATAACATCATTCTCTTGACTAACAAGAAGAATGATTAGGACAAGCAACTGGCTGGTCTTCCAGGACAGTTCTATCTATCTGATGGCTGGTTTTCCCAGACAGCTCTTTTTTATCTGATGGCTGGTCTCCCCAGGGCAGGTCTTTCTATCTGACAAATTCTTAAACATTCTTTACTGAAATTGCCTATGGAGAATAACAACAACAACAAAAAAAAAAGTCTTGCTCTCTTAAATATATTTAAAGAAATTTGTCCACTAACTTTATCCCATTTTTTCTTTGACCAAAATTTCAATAATATATTAATTCAATCTTATGCAGAGGTATATAGAACTTTGTATCAATGTATTATAATTAATGTGCTTGTTTCTCCTTCTAAGAACATTTCTTCAGTGAAGCACATTGCTCAAAATTCTCTCCACTAAGGATTCTACTTCAGTCTTGTCTTTCAGGCCTCTGTAAGGCACAAACTACAGTAGTACAATAGTGCATCCCATGTACTACTAATATGTAAAGCAAGCCATGCAATGTCAACTTTCTCTATGAATGACCATAAGAATATCTCAATGATAATCTCAGTTACAAGATTAGGGCAAGAAGACAGGGCACCAAGACTGGAGACCACAAGAAGATGGTCTACATGTTTATGAACCATATTGTGACTCCAGGGCATCCCTGGGGACTGCACTTTCTACCCCACTTCTATGTTTCTTGATGATATACTTTTATATGTGTCCTGATTTATGGAATGTTCCATTAGATAACACTCAGAAGTTCAATAACAAATCAGTCATGCTTTTAATAGGAACAAAAGCTTCAAAGGTCCCAAGAACTAATGTTTGAAGATAATGATTATTTTCCTAAAATAATTCTTGGGATTCAAAATGGTATTTATTGATAGAGGCAGCCAACAGCCCCCGACAGCGTTTTTATTAGCTACTGACACTTTGAATGCCACTTGATATGTTGTAATCACATGGTCCATGTAGTAGAGCTTGTCCTATACCAGCTGAGGATTGCTTATTTGCTTACTTTATTTATTGTTATTTTTCTTCATAACAACTAATACATTTTAAAATTATAAATTAGCATATTTATTAATTTGCTGTATTCATACACAAACACCTAACCAAACATATAGATACATATGCACAAACTTGTAGTAACACAGCTTTTTCCATTACTCCAGGTATGTATATGTATAAAATAAGTACATAAATCAAATCATCTTAACTAATGTGACTGATTGTTGGCTTTATTGGCAGAGACATAGAAAAAGAAAATTGTCATATCAATAGTTACACACCAGGTACCAAAAGATATGTTAATTTGTACAAGCACTGAGAGTACATATGGTAGAACAGCCTGGACATGGGTACATTTAAAGTAATTCACTGCCATTTTTCAGGATCCATCTATCTGCTGATCAAGTCATCCATGTGAGTTGAATAGAATGCCGTTAAAAAAAAAAAAAAAAAAAGAATGCCATAGGAATCACTGATAAATACTATAGCTTCTACATCCTTCATGGCACCAGTGATTTCAAAACTCCTCTGGGATTGTATCAGTGCTTCTGCAGTATTTTGATTGAGGTGTTCTGTTGTGTGTTGGTGTGTGTGTACAGGGTGTCAGTGTGTGTGTCTCTGTGTCTGTCTGTCTCTGTGTGTATTTCTGTGTGTGTGTGTGTGTGTGTGTGTGTGTGTGTGAGAGAGAGAGAGAGAGAGAGAGAGAGAGAGAAATATGTATATGTATATATATATATATATATATATATATATATATAGAGAGAGAGAGAGAGAGAGAGAGAGAAAGGAAAAGAATACTTGTATGTCATTTGCTACATACATGTGTATAGACCTATGTGATCCTGGGAAGTTGTCAGAGGAAGATATATGATGTCATCCATTCTCACTAACCACCTCACTTTTTGAAACAAGACATCTACCTGATCTAGAAACTAAGAGTTTGGGTTGGGCTGCCTGGCAAAGGTAGACCAAAGATCCACCACTCTCTACCTCTTAATTCTAGTGTATCAGGCAAGTACAACAATGCATAGTTTTTACATGAATGTTGGGATTTGGGATCAGGTCTTCTTGTGCAATTTCTGTCTTACAAGAAGAGGATATATCTTATTAATATTTAATGTACTAGTAGATCTCATTGAGATTAACTAACAATTCATTATATTCCTTCATTTTTCTTGTTGTTTACCTATTGGACTTTTGCTATTGCTTTTTTATTTATTTATTTATTTATTTATTTATTTATTTATTTATTTTAAGAAAATTGGTATCTCAATATAGTCTTACCAGATCTAGAATTCACAATGCATCCATGACTGACCTCTCATTTCTGACAATCCTCTTGCCTCTATTTTCAAAGTTCAGGGATTTTGGAGTGTGCTACTACACAAAGCTTTGTCATCTCTTGGGTTAATATATGATGTAAAATTATGCATACTATATACTATATAGTATACAGTTAAAAAATTCTGGCAGTTTTAATGGCCTCTCTGGAAAAAGGTAAAGAAACATGTATGTATCAAGCTTCTCTGTAATTGTGAACACAATAATAAAACCATGGATATGATTACACCAGAGCCAGTGCTATGATTCTTACATGTTTTATATCTACAACATTTGCATTCAATGTGATATTAATTTTTTTCTTTAAACAGTGAGTTAATCTCCAAGGAGCTTCGGAGACAAGCATGCAATCCTCTTTGCAGTGAGCCTCACAAGTGGTACCCCTGATACCTCCACTGCCTTTTATGTGCCTGCTTCTCCTACATTGTCACTGCTCCTTCTTAAGCCTGCAAGAATTTGATTGACAGCCTTTGTCTCCAAGATTCGACAGCAGCAAATCTTTTCATCTTTTGTGTGAAAATGTTTTTGTTTTACATCTATTGTTTGGAGATGTGTCTGTTGAATGTAGAATTCTTGGTTTGGTAAGTGTTTTTAGGATCTTAGCGATTTCCTATTGTTCTGTGGGCTGTGGCTCTGATGAGAGAGGCTTGCTCCCTGTAGTGTGGTTTATTCTCACTATCACTAATTTTTCTCTTTGTGATTTTCAGAAGGTTGAATATAAAATGCTTTGTATGTTTTCTTTCACAGTTATTTGTCAAATATTCATAGAGACACTGAATCTGGTGATAAATGGATGATTTCATTACATTTCAGAAATACTAGTTGATAATATTGGTACTCATTTTTCAGCTACATTTACCTCTTGATAATTATTTTTACAAATACTAGCTACTATACTGTTGATAATTTGCCTAAGTGTTTTTTTTCTCCAATTCCAATCTATACCTCAGCTCAAAGGATCAAAGACCTCAAAAATATAAACAAACAGTTGAAGGAATTGAAGAAGAGAAAGAACAGGTAAAAGATAAAGAAGAAGAAGAGAAAGGGGGAGAAAAAGAAAAAGAAGAAGAAACAGAAACAGAAGCAGAAGCAGAAGCAGAAGCAGAAGCAGAAGCAGAAGCAGAAGAAGAAGAAGAAGAAGAAGAAGAAGAAGAAGAAGAAGAAGAAGAAGAAGAAGAAGAACAAGAACAAGAACAAGAACAAGAACAAGAACAAGAACAAGAACAAGAACAAGAACAAGAACAAGAACAAGAACAAGAACAAGGGGGGAGTTGGCCTCCAGAGAGGGCCCTGAGACTGAGATGCAGGTGAGAGCACCATCTTGTATCCCAGGTCACTGAGAGACCAGTCTGCACAGGAGAGCTGTTGGGTCACAGAAGCAACAGAGCTTTTGGACAGGATCCCTTCAAGCCTTCATCATCAGCCAGGAGGCAGAGCTGAGACCCAGAACCCTGCACACATTCCCACCAGAGGAGAGTTGGCCTTCAGGGAGGGCTCTGACCAAGAGACACAGGTAAGAGCACCACCTTGTATACAGGTCTCACAGACCGCATGCTCTCCTGTGCGGTCCATAGAAACAAAAGAGCGTCTTGGACAGGGTCCCTTCTGGCCTTCATCTTCAGCAAGAAGGCAGAGCTGAGCTCGAGACCTCTGTGCACATTCCTTGCAAGTGGAGAGCTTGCCTTCAGAGAGTACTTTAACCACTGGGACTCAAGAGAGTGTTGGACTCCCAAGGAGTGCGGATAGAGGATAACAGAATCACAGGATGAACAAGCTCTAGCCAGAGACAGCTATAACCACTAACACCAGAGATTACCAGATGGCGAAAGGTAAAAAAAGAATCTTATTAACAGAAACCAAGACCACTCAGCATCATTAGAACCAAGTACTCCCACCACAGTGAGTCCTGGACACTCCAACATACCTGAAAAGTAAGATTCAGAATAAAAATCATATTTCATGATGTTGGTAGAGAATTTTCAAAAGGGCATTAATAACTCACTTAAAGAAATACAAGAGAACATAATTAAACATATAGAAGTCCTTAAAGAGGAAGCACAAAAATCACTAAAGGAATTACAGGAAAACATTGCTAAACAGATAAAACTCCTAAAAGAGGAAAAACAAAAATCCCTTAAAGAATTACATGAAAACACAAACAAACAGGTGATGGAATTGAAAAAAAAAAATCCAAGATCTAAAAGTGGAAGTATACAATAAAGAAAACCCAAAGTGAGACAACTCTAGAGATAGAAATCCTAAGAAAGAAATCAAGAACCATAGATGCGAGAATCAGGAAGAGAATACAAGAGATGGAAGAGAGAATCAAAGGTACAGAAGATTCCATAGAAAACGTGGACACAATGATCAAAGAAAATGCAAAATGCAAAGAGATCCTAACTCAAAACATCCAGAAAATCCAGGACACAATGAGAAGACCAAACCTAAGGATAATAGGTATATATGAGAATGAAGACTTTCAACTTAAAGAGCCAGTGAATATCTTCAAAAAAAAATTATAGAAGAAAACTTCTCTAACCTAAAGAAACAGATGCCTATGAACATACAAGAAGCCTACAGAACTCCAAATAGACTGGACCAGAAAAGAAATTCCTCCCAACACAGCATAATCAGAACAACAAATTCACTAAATAAGGATAGAATCTTAAAAACAGTAAGGAAAAAAGTCAAGTAACACATAAAGGCAGACCTATTAGAATTACAACAGACTCCTCACTAGAGAATATAAAGAGCCAGAAGATCCTGGACAGAGGTTATACAGCCATTAAGAGAACACAAATGCCAGGCCAGGCTAATATACTCAGCAAAACTCTCAATTACCATAGATGGAGAAACCAAAGTATTCCATGACAAAACCAAATTCACACAATATCTTTCCAAAAATCAAGTCATTCAAAGGATAATAAAGAGAAAGCTCCAACATGAGTAGGGAAATTAAGCCCTAGAAATAGCAAGAAAGTACTCCTTTAACAAACCTAAAAGAAGATAGATAGCAATCTACAGATTCAATAGAATCCCCATCAAAATTCCAACTCAATTCTTTACTGAGTTAGAAAGGCCAATTTGCAAATTCATCTGGAATAACAAAACCTAGGATAGCAAAAACTTTTCTAAACAATAAAAAAACCTCTGATGGAATCACCATGGCTGATATCAAGCTGTACTACAGAGCAATTGTGATAAAAACTTCATGGTACTGGTATAATAACAGACAGGTATATCAGTGGACTAGAATTGATAATCCAGAAATGAACCCACACAACTATGATCACTTGATCTTTGACAAAGGAGGTAAAACCATCCAGTGGGAAAAAAGACAGCATTTTCAACATATGGTGCTAGTTCAACTGGCGGTTATCATGTAGAAGAATGGGAATTGATCGATTATCATCTCCTTATACAAACCTTAAGTCTAAGTGGATCAAGGAACTCCACATAAAACCAGACACTGAAACTTATAGATAAGAAAGTGGGGAAAAGCCTCAAAGATATGGGCACAGAGTAAAAATTCCTGAACAGAACATAGATGGCTTGTGCTGTAAGATTAAGAATCCACAAATGGGACCTCAAAGCTTCTGTAAGACACTGTCAAAAAGACAAAAAGGCCAACAACTGATTGGGAAAGGATCTTTACTAATCCTAAATCTGATAAGGGACTAATATTCAATATATACAAATAACTCAAGAGGATGGACTCCAGAAAAACAAATAACCTTATTAAAAGTGGGGTACAGAGCTAAACAAAGAATTTTCAACTGAGGAATACCAAATGGCTGACAAACACCTGAAAAAATGTTCAACATCCTTAATAATCAGGGAAATGCAAATCAAAACAACCATGAGATTCCACCTCACATCATCCACAATGGGTAAGATCAAAAATTCAAGTGACAGCAGATGATGACTAGGATGTGGAGAAAGAGGAACCCTCTTCTATTGCTGGTGGGATTGCAAGCTAGTCCAACCACTCTGGCATCATTCTGGTGGTTCTTCAGAAAATTGGACATAATACTACCAGAAGATCTAGCAATACATCTCCTGGGCATATACCCAGAAGAATTTCCAGCTTGTCATGAAGACACATGCTCTACTATATTCATTGTAGCCTTATTTATAATAGTCAGAAGCTGGAAAGAACCCAGATGTCCCTCAACAGAGGAATGGATACAGAAAATGTGGTACATTTACACAATGGAATACTACTCAGTTATTATAATCAATGAATTTATGAAATTCTTAAGCAAATGTATTGACCTAGATGATATCATCCTATGTGAGGTAACACAATCACAAAAGAACACACATGATATGCACTAACTGATAAGTCGATTTTTTTGCCCAGAAACTGAGAATACCCAAGATACAATTTGGAAGGAAGACCAAAGTGTAGATACTTTGTTCCTTCTTAGAATGGGGAACAAAATATTCATGGTAGGAGTTACAGAGATAAAGTTTGGAGATTAGATGGAATGAAGGACCATGCTGAGACTGCCCCACCTGGGGATCCATACCATAAACAACCACCAAGCCCAGACACTATTACATATGCCATCAAGATTTTGCTGACAGGACCCTAATATAGCTGTCTCCTAAGAGGCTATGCCAGTACCTGGCAAATACCTCTAATAAAAATACTTTTCCCAAAAAGAAGTGGATGCTCACAGTCATCTATTAGATGGAACACAGGGCTCCCAATGGAGGAGCTAGAGAAAGTACCCAAGGAGCTAAAGATATCTGCAACCCTATAGGAGGGACAACAATATGAACTAACCAGCATGCCCCAGAGATTTTGCTCTAGTTGCATATGTAGCAGAGGATGGCCTAATAGACCAGCAATAGGGGGAGAGGTCCTTGGTTTTACGAAGTTTATATGTCCCAGTACAGGGGAATGCCAGGGCCATGAAGCAAGAGTTGGTGGGTTGGGGAGCAGGGCAAGGGGAGTGTATAGGGGACTTTCTGAGAGGAAACTAGGAAAGTGGATAGCATTTGATATGTAAATGAAAAATTACCTAATAAAAGTGTGGTAGACAAGAAGAGGAATAGGAAGAAGAAGAAGAAGAAAAAGAAGAAGAAGAAGAAGAAGAAGAAGAAGAAGAAGAAGAAGAAGAAGAAGAAGAAGAAGAAGAAGAGGAAGAGGAAGAGGAAGAGGAAGAGGAAGAGGAAGAGGAAGAGGAAGAGGAAGAGGAGGAAGAGGAAGAAGGAGGAGGAGGAGGAGGACGACGACAACAACAAGAACAGGAACTACAGCAAGAACAAGAACAAGAAGAAGAAGAACAAGAACAAGAAGAACCAGAAGAATAAAAAGAACAAGCAATGGAAAATCTCCTCTTGGTGAAAAGAGGACAAAACCCATAAGCAGCAGCACCAATACACTCCTGAAATAGAATATTCTTTTTTTTTTCCCAATGCTTCTTCCTCTATGTCATCAGAAACCAACTTTCCCCTTCTTCCTAGCCTTATATTTGGTACCAGTTACTGATAGTTTGTTGTCTTCTTTTGTTTTTTTGTTTGTTTGTTTTTTTTTTTTATATTTTATTGGATTCTTATACCTATCACCCTTCCAACACATATTCAACCCTAATCCACTCCAACCCTTCAACACTAGATTAGAAAGTAAAGTTAGAGGGGAAAGATGGCATACTTCCTGCTGATTCCTGCTAGGGTAACTTGAAGCATGTCCAATCTTCTTTGTCAGGATATCCAGTTTTTTTCTTTTCCTTTCTTTGCTCACAACTACTTGACAAATGACAACAACAGTCACCAGCAACAGCAGGGACGACAACAGCACATGAGCAGTAGCCACTGAATTCCTGTCTGCCCAGCATCACAGGGTAAACTGAGGCAGCCAGTGAAAAGGGGAGGAATGGAGTTTTCTTCTTTACCTTTGGCAGCTTCTATCAACAACTTTGTAGCCAAAGCAATTAGCTGCTAGGAAATGTATGAGCTTCTATAAACAATCCTGGGATGAAGTCTCTATGGCTTTGCCTCTCCAGAGTGCTCCCTTTTCTGCCATGCAAAATGCTGGGCCATCTCCAGGAAACTCCCTTATCTGCTGTAGATCCTCCTAGATGGCTTCTGTCACCTCTCTAGGTTCTTCCATATATATATATATATATATATATATATATATATATATATATATATATATCTCCAGAATCTCAAGAATTAAACTATCTTCATCTGGCAAAAACATAACCCCTTAGAGCACAAGACAATCATAGTTATGATTATATCCCACACCTGGTTTTAACACAAAACCATATTCACATTACAGACCTGGGTTTAGAAAGAAATCTCTCAGTACAGTGAAAGCAAGCCTTTAATATTTGATTCACTTAAACTCAGGCAAAGCTCACTTAAATCATTTTGCATTGTTTCTAATATAGATCCTCTACTACTCATCTCATAGATGTCAAGGATTATCTTCCAGTGTATGCAAAGAAAAAAGAAATATCCCAATGATGCATATGTTTTATCCATTCATGTTACAGAAAGGCCAAAATGAAAGAACACAAGATCAAGTCTTTCATGTCATAGCAACTGACATACATATGGTATAATTTAAGGAGTCTCTCTAACATTAGCAAATTCTACCTAGGAAAAAGGGAAAGACTGAGATCTTTGATTTATGCCATAGAAGTGCATTTCAGGAAGATTTGTCGTGATATAGAATTCGTTTTCTTAACAAAGGAAAGATGGGGAAGGAAAGAGAGAACATCTAAATTTCTGTAAGATGATGGAAATAGAGAAACTTCTAAGTGATCATAAAATTGTGTGGCTTCTGAAGTTAAGCTATTCAAAGGGTATAATCTATATTCAAGTGCAAAATTGAAGAATAGTTTTAAGTAGGTATATTTTAAGTTAAAAAGTGACTGCTTGAAATAACTCATATATAAATATCAGCATTGATCATAAACTCCAGCTCTACTGGAGCAGACTGATACTCAATATTTCATAATATCACCCTTACAATTGTCAAGTTGAAACTTTCATGCCCCATTTATAATACTTTGGTGAAAGGATATTCTGTCTAAGTTTTCTTTGTATTCAGAAAGTAGAAAAATGTGTCTTTTCCATTTAAATAAAAGGCATCTTTATACAAAGGCTATGGGATAACTCTGAAAAGCCTGGGAGAAAAAACTGGCTGCATAGGATGCCCTGATCTTCCAGAAAAATAGACACTTGTTCAGGGATTTGGTGCACATAATTTTGAAATAAGAGATTTACATGATACACTGAGAGGCAACAGGGGGAAAGGGAGCACGGAGGAAGTCCGCACAAAGTATATTTTAGTCTACCTTCCATTTCCAGTCTTGTGAGAATATGCAACACACTCCCAGAAAGATCACATTAGCAACAGGTCTCATGTGAGAGGTGTTATTGGTAGAGATGGCCTCTGAGGGGGTAAGAGGGAAGGAGAAGAAGTGGGGTGTGCATCAGGATACACATCTTTTATCTAGGCTCTGACACATGTGATGCATGTGCCAAAGGATATTCAGTAGGTGCCATGGCAATGGAAGCGGGAGCAGTGCTTTTACCTAGAGATGACTTCTCTTATCTGGGTCTTGGAGCTGGCTATAGAGAGCTTCTGGCTATATATAGATGCATCTAATGCTAACAAATCTAGTACTTCATGGAATTCTGGATAACAAATTTTACCCTAGAGTTATTCTTTCCCCTTCAAAAAATTGGTTTTTGTGTTCCAAATTAACATCAAAGAGTTTTGAGGTATCTGCTGTGATTTTATTTCCTTTTCACTTTCTAGGTTGATTTAGCATTTCTAGAAGCCAAAGACAGTTTATGTAGAGGGGATCCCATATTACCATAAGCAATTAGCAGGAAGAAGTATACAAGTGAGAAATAAGTGATCAGATGAAGAGAGATTCAGGGAACTTGTGTCTTGTAAGAAGATGGATGTCAGTTATTCACAGAAACAAAATATATTTCATGTATTGAATATGAGGTATTTTTTCTGTTTCCAAACAATGTGTTTTAGATTCATATATATTAACTTCATATATATATTAACTTCCTGTAAAACAAAAAAATGCATGCCTGTGTTTTATACACTATTTGATCTATATCAGGCTTCAAGTTTGGCACTTCTGCTAACAGTGCCCTGTGATAATTACTTTGGCCTAATCCAAGGAGAATTATGATCTGGTTAAACTCAGACATCCTTAGGAATCTCATAATGCTGGTTTCTGTTTACCGGGAAAACCACTAGTTCTATTATCTATCCCATACCCCAATAGATAGCAAGTTCTGACCAAATGAAGAGCCTTCATTAGCTCAAAGACCCCTATTTTGCTATCACACAAAATCCACTTTCTTTCCCACATAGCTTCTGCTATCTATTCCTGAGGTAGAGCCCTGCACTTTGTCCTCAATAAACTGTTTTTCTACCCACAGAGTGGAATAGTTTGCTGCTTCACTCTGCATCCCTTACATAGACCACAGATAGACTCAATTCAGCTATATTTTGAAACCAAAGTAGTCTATTCCAGTGAAGGACTCAGTGATTTCATCTGTCTGTCTATCTGTTGGTCTGTCTGTCTATCTAACTATATGTAGCTATCTTCAGACTCACCAGAATTGGGAATCAGATCCCATGACAGATGGATGTGACCACCATGTGGTTGCTGGAAACTGAACTCAGGAAGAGCAATCAGTGCTATTAACTGCTGAGCCATCTCCCTAGCCTAGAACTCAATGATGTAAATTTAAGTGTACACATTAGCCTCATATGCCACAATAATCCAAGAATGGTGGCTCTTTGTACAAAAAGATATTTTCCTTAATGGGAGTTAAAACATGGTCAGACAGAGGTAGTTCTCAAAAGAGAACATTAATGTTGGGCATTTACTATCAGTTAATTTTAGAAGTAATGGTGCATCAAATATAAACAGAGGAAAGAAACTCTGAATCTTTACAATATTCAATAATGAACAGAATTTAAAAATTATACTTTATTGAAATACATACATGTATAGATGTGCCCTGAAGATATTTTCTAATTTGTCCATTAATGAGTCTGCAATGTTCTACTTTCTGGCACATACATGTTAAATAGCTATGTATGCTTGCTTGTATGCTTAATTATCAAGACAGATTTTTCTTAAAAGTTTATCTATGGCTCCTTCTCTCCACAGAAAGCAAAGGCTTAAATTGCTTTTGTTCAAAGGAAATAGTTTCATTAGAGTGGTTCCACTTCAATGAGAACTAACTGATGTCATTCAAAGGGACATAATAGGTATCTTATAATTGAAAGAGTCATCACATTTTCCCTGAGATGGCATAAATCACTCTGTAAAGTTTTAATATTTGTAAAATTTAGAGGAGATGACTCCACTTTGAAAGTAAAACTGTAGATTCAGTACTATCGTAAGCAAAAATCATTACTTAATCCAGACAATGATTGACAGTACAAACTGTCACATATAAACCAAACAGATTTTAAAACAAGAGTAAGATCAGCAATGCATGTTTCAAAATGAATAAAGTTTTCATTTATAACATTCTTCCCTGTGGCACTTCAAAAAGGAAAAGAAGCACAAAAGCTTAAAATAAAGGGTATTCCAAATAATAAATGTATTGGTCAGGGTTCTCTAGAGTAGCAGAACTTATGGGTAGTCTCTATGTAGTAAGGAAATTGTTGGTGACTTACAGTTTGTAGTCCAACTCCCCAACAATGGACATCAGCAGCTGTGAATTAAAGTCCAAGGACCTAGCAGTTGCTCAGTCCCACAAGGGAAGAAGGTGAAGAGTGAATCTTCCTTCTACCAATAAACTTATGTAGGTCTCCAGCAGGAGATGTGGTCCCGATTAAAGGTGTATACCACCACATCTGATCTGGGACATGCTTTGTCCCAGATGACTTTGAACTCATATATCACCTTGCTTAGTCTCCTGATATTCACAATCACTATGTCTCAAGATCTTCATGCCAAGATCCAAATCAGAAACTTGTATATTTCAGCCTCAAGATCAGGATTACAGGTGAGCCTTCTAATTCTGGATTGTAGTTCACTCCAGATATAGTCAAGTTGACAATCAGGAATAGCCACTACAACAAATTTCACACAAGGCTACAACTCTATTTAAACTCTATTTAAATATTATAAGCAAATGAATTAATGGCATACTTCTATTTCAATATCAACTAAATAAAACTGTATCATTTTAAGTGTGTATCCATGTTAGCTCATGATATTTTACATTTCAGAAATATAGTAGCTAAGCATCAATATGACTATATTGGATGTAATGTAACATATGGAATAATTTCACTCTGTTGGCTTACAAAGTATAATAGTAAATATTTCTTATTAAAGATAACCTCAGAATAATAAACATACTGTATTCAGTTCAACAAAATTTCAGTGAAGGTAATGCCTCAATGAAGGTAAGATCTTAAATGTGTGTATTTCTGTGGAAAAAATCCCATTGACAGCCAATCTTCATTATTTCATGTAAACTCTTCACTTAGGGCCATTTATAATTACAGGACCCTCAAGATCTCTCAGACACTGGACTATCAACCAGGCAGCATACACCATCAGATATGAGGCCCCCAACTCATATACTGCAGAGGAAAGTATTCAGTATGGTTTCAGTCAGAGATGATGCACTTAACCCTCAAGTGTCTGGAGGCCCCAGGGAGTAGGGAGGTCTGGTGGGATGGGGAGTGGGGAAGGGTAGAGACATCCACATGAAGAAAGGAGCTGGGAGTGGGGATGAGGTATGGAATGTGGAACAGTCAGAGGGTAGAACAGAAGGGGGATAAAATCTGGAGTGTACAAAAAATGATTAAATAAAATTTAAAAATAAAAACGAGAGTGGAAAGAATGCTATGATGAGATGGAGAGGTGCTGGATGAGGAAGGATAAAATAGATAAATCACTACAGACATAGACTGAAATGAATTCCAAGAGATGGCTGTGTTACCCCCGAAATAATGATACTAGAGAGACTTCAGTGTTGTATACAATTTGCCTCTGCTTTTCCTGACACCCTGTCCCCAGAAGCTCCCATCTTCCCTCCAGCACTAGGCAAGCAAGATATGCAGATAGCTGGTTTCTGTTCTGCATCCTCCTTCATCAGCCACAAGCTCCCTCCCCCTCCCCTAGAGTTAGAATGGCACTACCCATAAAATTCCCCTTAATGAAGACTTTTTGAGGAGACATCCTCCCAGCCTCAAAAAAAAAAAAAACCAACAAAACAAACAAACAAACAAACAAAAAACACTCCTGCTGATAAGCAGCAAAACTCCAGGTGCCTGTCCTTGAGACCTCAGAGAAATAACAAGCTCAAGGCAGACCATGGAAAAAAGGTAAACTGAGGTCAGGTCACAGACAGTTACTACTGGCATAAAATTAATCCTTGAACAGACACCAATTAAGCCACCTCACGCTTCAGTACTATTCAACCTCTACTCCCCTTTTCTGGGAATATTCACACTATTTCTAACTATAGTGTATATAAACCCAATGTTTTCTAGACTCCCGGTCGATTGCCAGCATTCACTTTGTGAGTACAAGGCAGGAGAAACAAGTTCGAACTTGAAACAATAAAACTCTTTTGCGAATTGCAGCAGACTTTGCAATTCTTGGACTCATCTGGGTTTCCCGTGAACTCAGGGCACAACAGTGGCTATGCTTGTCATGTTTAAATGACAGACAGCAGCCAGAGTGGTTGGTGTAGAGCAAGAGCAAAGATAAATGAGTTATCAAATGACATAATGACTTTTCAATTATTGTGAATGAGACAAAGATTTCTTTGATGATATTTCAACAGATGAATGATATGATCTAACTTATGTTGTTAAAGTACCATTATGTGAGCCTTATAAAACAAAATTGCATCATGAAGGAAACGGTGAAATGAGGAAGATCATATCTTGAAGCAGTTGAAGTAACTAAAGCAAGGGTTATGGTCATTTATACAATGATTATAATAGTAGCAATAATGAGTAGTTTAGTGGCAATAGAGATTTTATTATAGTAACATGATACACATGTGTAAAATGATCCTAACCAAGCTCATCATTTTATACAGTGAAGATATATCAATATTATCATTTGTAAAATAAATTTAAAGGAAGTAAATTGAATTTGAATATTAAACATTAGAAGAGAGATGTCTTAATGTCCTGCACTTGTACCAGGGTTCCTCTCACTGACATTGCCGATTTGGATTACACATGAGCACTAGTGACAGTGAATCAGTATTGTAGCCTTAATCAATACAGCCCACACTCTCTTCAGACTCCCAGAGCCTCTCTCATAATACTTTCTTTTTTTTCCTTTGTTCCGGTCAACCCCGCTCACTCGGGTCGGCCCCGCTCGCTCTGGCGGCCCGCTCCTCTTGCAATGGTAGGTCTCTCCGAGTCCAAGGATTCGTTTATTTTTTTTTTTCCTTTTTTTTTATTAGATATTTTCTTAATTTACATTTCACATGCTATTCCAAAAGTCCCCTCCCCCCTCCCCCCTTCGCCCTCCCTGCTCCCCTGTCCACCCACTCCAAGGATTCGTTTATTATTATTCTTCGTAAGTATGCTGTAACTGACTTCAGACGCACCAGAGGAGGGCGTCAGATCTCTTTATGGGTGGTTGTAAGCCACCATGTGGTTGCTGGGATTTGAACTCATCGCCTTCGGAAAAGCAGTCGGGTACTCTTACCCGCTGATCCATCTCACCAGCCCTCATAATACTTTCTTATTGTTGGTGCTCTAAGATCCCTTTGGTGGACTGCAATCTATCTGCTCACTGTACTTCATATGCTCTTCTCGACTGGGCAGTTTCTTGGACTTTCCTTGATTCTTCTGATCTTGCTAGCTATTTATTTCTCAGGATAAATTTCCTTTGTACTTTGTCTGGTGCCATTTTCATCACTGCTCAAATAAGTACAAAGGAGACCAAATTTTTGAGCACGGGATTCATAGAATTTAACTACACCATATTAATACCTTGGGGTCTAAGCATGATTTTACTGTGTTAAAATTGCATAGAATGCAAATTTGAGATTGTTAGACTTCACTGCCATGAAGGCTAAGGTCTACAAATACAAAGTTTCATTGGGCAGGACAAAGAGAATAACTTAAATTCAGGAAGACAAATCATTTAAATAATCTCTGCATGGGTAGTGCATTGCTAGCCATTAATTCATTGACTTATTCATATCAAAATGTGAAAATTTACTTTATATTTTTAATTAAATTTAATCCAACATTATTTGTTATATCATTCAACTTGTTCCTGTTTTGATCTCTGTGGCTTTTTTAACCTGAATCCTCTGGCCCTTTGACATATCAACCAGTATTAATACCTTTTGTTCTTTCATGCTTCCTTACTTCCTGACCTATAAAGTAGTAAATGTTATTTTCATGTCTTGTGACCTACTGGTTCTGACAGGCTTTTTATCTTGTTATGTTACTTTTATACAACTTTACTATTCTAAACATATATTCTCATTCAAAGTTTTCTTCTTTGTTGTAGAATTTTTCTGGGTAAATCAAGAATGAAGGGAAGCAGTAATTGGATATATCTGAGTACTGTGGATTTAAGTAGAGATTTTATGAGCATTATATAAACAGACCATGAAATTAGCTATTACTCCACCACAACAAAATATATAAACTGGAAATCTTGCAATTAAGCATTTATCTTTGAATTAGTTTTACTCTATATAAAATTAACTCACTGAATGTTCTGCAAGTCATAGCAGTCACAGCTGGGACATCACTCCTTATGTGTTGGAAAAATTCTTTGTATTTATTTTTTACCTTTTAAATCAATACAAATAAAATTTTGTAGTGCCTAAAGAACCTTCTCTGGGAAACTGGAAACAGCCTAATCTTTTACTCACCTCTGCTACCAAATGCTCATTCAAAACTGTTCATCAATTTATCCAAGGTAAACATAGCTCTTCCTGAGTTTCCTGGCAGCAGTAATAAGAGATTGTCTCATTTTTCTCTGACAATCTTCTATTTGCTAGCTGTTTATTGAGCATTTTATGTACATTACATAATTTGATAGTGTGGAGTAAATATATTTCTGAAACTTAGCTTAGATAACATTCTAGAAATAGGAGTATGGTTCTCTATATACCTGAGAGGGTTATAAGTTTTAACAAGGAAAAGAACTTAATTGGGCCATATTAAAAGATTACCATTAATTTTGCAGGGCTTCCTCTTCTAATTTCATAGATGAATGCATGGAATGATGCATTATTTCTAAATATCTGTCTTTCCCATGCCTTTTGTGTATGAATAATGAAAATCAAGTTTACTGAGACTGAGAATCCTTTAGTAACATAGTATGTGGTACCTAGTGTCAAGTCACAGAGTAAATATAATCTTGACCCTACTGCAAGGATGAAAACTAATTATCTGAATTCATTCGGTTAACCTCACCCTCAGTTGCTCATCTGAAAAGCAAAGATAAGTTTAATGTTAAGCATGCGTAGATATGATATCAATGAAATGACTTGATCCCTGCTCTAAGGCTCTTCTTGGTTTTTCTTTAATCAGATAAACAACAGAAGAACCCCATTAACAATAGACATAAAAATTACTAGATCAATTTTAATTAGTTTATATACTAACTATGTGTATTTGTGTGTGTTTATTCAGTTATCCCATTTTAACTAGTCTAAGTCATACAACATTGCTAGTTACTGCTACTTCAACTTAATGTGACAGTCTTCCTCAGATTTCAGGCTGAATCTTCCCATGTGTGACTTTATCCAAGAGATCCCCTCTCCCTATAAGAACCCCTACATCTTATTTCATGCCTCAGCTCATCGGTCAATTGCTTTTATATTGATAAGTTGTGCTTCCATAAAGTACACAAGAGATTCTCCCTACATTTTTCCTTTTTAGTCCAATAAAAGTATCTTTCTCTTTCAATAAGAACATTTCAATAAGGAGCTGAAGGGGTTTGTAACCCCATAGGAACAACAATAATGTCAATCAACCAGATGCCCCAGAGCTCCCAGGGAATAAACCATCATCCAAAGAGTAAACATGAAGAGATCCGTGGCTCCAGCTACATATGTAGCAGAGGATGGCTTTGTTTGGACATCTGTGGGCAGAGCCTTGGTCCTATAAAGGCTCGATGCTCCAATGTAGGGGAATGCCAGGGTGGAATGATGGCAGTGGGTGGGTGGAGTAACACCCTCATAGAAGCAGGGTGGTGATGGGATAAGGAGGCTCGGGGTGTGGTGGTGAGAAAAGGAGCTAACTTTTGAAATGTAAATAAAGAAAATATCTAACAAAAAAGAAAGGAAAAAAAGAAACTATAAATAATAAAAACAACAATGAAAACTATCAGGTAAGATTACATTCATAATATCTAGGCCATATGTATTTGGCAACCTTAAAGAAAATACTCTACTATCTGCCCTATTTTCATGAGTTCAAAGTTCAATACCTAAATCAATTTCTATTACAACTTGCATTATCTACTGAAAAATATCTTCTTACACCATATAAGGTTTTCCTCAATCTGAAACAAGTGAAGCCTAATTGTGAGCTTGCAGTAACTATCTGTTCTTCGAGCCCATCAGAGACTTGAGAAGGAATAAATTTAACCTGAATACACAGGAAGTATAGGCAATCAGCTTACAAAGCTATAAAAATTACAAAGAAATCTGTTTAGCTGAGAAAGGCTTCAAAAATTTCTCTGAGCTGTTGGAGCATCATCTTTGGACTTCTAGCCCAGAATATATGTCAGACTTTTCTGAGAAGCAGGAAATATAAAAGACTCCTTACTCTGTCTTGGCAAATTCAGCAGTAGACTTCTCTGTGTTTCATTTGTATAGTTTGAATAACGTAATGTAAATAGTTGAGGCATGGGCAGTCTCCTCCCCAGTGATTAGCTTGCCACATGTGAAGTAAACTCTATGTGAAGGGTCATCATCTTCTTTGAAATAGAATTGGGATGCTGTCTTATTTTCACAAATGGCTTTTGTTAGTAAACTTTCATAAAATGTTATTTTATATGGATCCCTGATGTTCTTGAAGACCATCTACCTATTTATAGTACATCTGAATAGGCAACCAATGATTCTTTCTAGCTATTATCTATGATCAACCTTCAAGACATACTTTTGTAATAACTACACTAGTATCTAAAAGGACCATGAGTTTGACTACCAATTTGTATTTCTTAATTATCATAACAGTTTGTAATAACAGCACTCAAAAGCACTTAAAATACTTCTAAGAATTACATAGGCACAAAACCTTAAAAAGTTTTGATACACATTATGTTGTAAATAAATATAACCTTAATGTTATATCAATATACAAATATCTTTATGAAGGTATGATTTTTGGCTAGTAGTCATTTTATAGTTTAAAAGTAGATTCAATAATCTTCTCTTTATTCATATTTTTCCTTTATTATTCCCATATCTCCCCTTTTTCTTTTTATACCTTATCCTACTTTCTCCCCTAACAATAGATAGAAGAAAAAAGGATAGAGGAAAAAAAGAAAATTAAAAAAAAAATCCTGAATCTAACCTCTCTCATTTTGTTTCTTCTCTGTTCAAGATGATAACAACTTACAACCATCCCTCTTAAAGGATGACAAATATCCATCATTTATTGAGCAACCAAAACAACCCAATTTATCTCTTAGAGATGGGGAAAACACTCTCTTAAAAGTGCTTCCTGCTGAATGGAGGTATTGTTTTCCTTTTGAGCCCACCTTACTTGGGATACTGGTAAGTCTTAAGAAAGCTAACTGAAGCATTTGCTGTCCAAAGCAAAGATCAGAACTTGCTGAGAAAGTTTAGAGCTTGACTGCTGGACAATCTAGATAGCCATTTTGACATTGTTGCAAATGCAGATTTTTGAAGAAACAGTGTTGATGCATTCTGTGGTAGGATAAAGCAGGATGCTAGAATAAATATGTCACAGCATCTCAGCATGTTTGAAGACAGGTTTTGACAGGGCTGCATTGACATCATTGCTGTTATAAGAATATAACTGTCAAAGGTAAAGACAGTTCGGCAACAAAAAATGTATGGAATGT
The DNA here is from genome assembly GCA_902729485.2 of Mus minutoides. Taxonomy (NCBI): domain Eukaryota; kingdom Metazoa; phylum Chordata; class Mammalia; order Rodentia; family Muridae; genus Mus; species Mus minutoides. The sequence goes on from LR750709.1 coordinate 133,538, forward strand.
CCAGGGTGCACAATTCAGTTAAGAATAATTCTCTGCTGTCTGATCAAGCAGGTAAAGCACCTGTCTTTCTTTATGAGATAGTTAGGATTGTATAAGCAAATTATAATGTAATTTTCTATCTACACAACTTGAAATGATGTCAAGAAGAACAAAACAGGTAACTTACTGTTGATCCCTCTACATGAGAACATCTCTGAAACTGACTAAATCAAGAAAATACCTCCAGGCAGGACTTTAGTTAAGCATAGCCATTAAATCGTGTTGGCTACAAAATCCTCTTGATTTCTCTAATTTCTATAGCATAATGATCTTCAGAAGTCTCCACCTGTCAAATTTGATCTTTATTAATTTTGCAAGATTACAAAGTTTTCTTCTCCTGTTGAAATAAAAATATGTTTGATTCTCCAGTGTGACACATCTCGTGTCTTCCATATTGAGGTTATCACATATCTATATTGATCTAATTCAGCAGTCATTTCTAAAATTCAGTGCTTTTTAGCAGTTGTGATTCCTGTGCTATTGACGTGTAAAATTTTATAATCAATACAACATTATTTAAACTATCTTTGGGAGAGTCCATATATCCCTTTTGTGCTATGAGCATTTTCTTTAAAGTCTTGTATGATTGCTCTATAATTCCTACACCTGTTGAATTGTAAGATGTGTGTGTAACATGTTCAATGCTACAGTTTTTAAACAATTGTATTTTAATGAATACATATGTTAAAGCATTATTGGTTTCAGTCTGTAAAGGAATTTCCAAGAAAACAATCCTCTCTAATATATATGCCATCTCAGAATCATTCTTTTCAGAAATTAAGGCAGAAGCCCTTTGGAATTCTAAAAATGCATCAATAGTATGACATATCAACACATTACATATTTTAATTATCCAAACTATAAAATGAGACATGCAATCTCTTATATGACATTGTTCTAAGGTGATATCATTACATAGCACTTTTAACTCCAAATGATGCTTCTCTGTGAGCTGCCATTCTAATTTCTCAAGCCTCTGTAGATTTTACTCATGAGAATAACCTTTTCTGCTGTTGCTGAAAGTTCCAGATTGGATTCTTTTGAAGATTCTCTACTCTGATTTAAAGCATATTCTAACCTTTGTTCTATGGCTTTCAATCTAGTAGTTTTATTGCTGTAAATATACTTCATGAGCAAAGCAGCTTATATATATATAAAAAAAAAAAAAGCTTTAATTAGGGCTTGCTTACAATGTCAGAGGATTGTTCCATGACAATCATATTGGATAGCATGGTACTAGGCAGGCAGGCAGTTTTAGTGCTGGAGAAATAGCTTCCATCTTATTTACAAGATGGAGGCAAAAGCCAATGAGCCTCAATTGGGCCCACCAGCAGTGGAAGACCACCTGCAACGAGGTCACATCGCCTAATCCTTGCTGAAGAGTCTACTAGCAAAAAAAAAAAAAAAAAAAAAAAAAAAAAAAAAAAAAAAAAAAAAAAAAAAAAAAAAAAAAAAAAAAAAAAAAAAAAAAAAAAAAAAAAAAAAAAAAAAAAAAAAACAAAAAAAAAAACAAACAAACAAAAAAAAAGAAATCATAGATTCAAACATATGAACCTGTCATTCACAGTTAAAACACCACATTTCAGTCTCCGGCCCCACTGGCATGAGGCCATATAATGCAAAATGTTTTTGTCAACTTCAAAAGTTGCCATAGTCTTTTGTAATCTCAATACTGATTAAAAGTCCAAAGTCTATTCTTACACTTAGGAAAATCTCTATACTGTAGCTCACTTTGAAATTAAAATTCAAAATCAGAACACATACCTCCTAACATGAAATAGTATGAAATATATAACACTGTGACTCCAAAACAAGAATAAGAACAGCACTCCTTTTAAGTTACCGGGAGAGCAAAACAGGAAATATTATACTAGGAAAGTTCAGAGTTCTCTTTTCAGTAAAGACAGTGAAGAATACGTTCTTGTTTGTCATGTGTTTGTTGAACCATTGGCATCAGATGTGCTTATATTTTAAATTTCTTTGGTGGTTTTCTAAGTATAAACCTTAAGGTGGGCCTCACTCAGCTAAAAAAGAAAAAAAAAAAGATTCCCAACTTAAAGGGCCAGTAAATACAGTCACCAAAATCATAGAAGAAAACTTCCATAAAGAAAGAGATGCCCATATACATACAAGATACCTACAGAACCCCAAATAGATTGGACCAGAAGAGAAATTCCTCCCATCATATAATAATCAAAATACCAAATGCACAAAACAAAGAAAAAATATTAAAAGCACTAGGAGAGAAAGGCCTAGTAATATATAAAGACAGACCTATCAAAATTACACAAGACTTTGCACCAGAGACTATGAAAGCCATAAGATCCTGGGCAGATGTCCTACAGACCCTAAGAGAACACAAATGCCAGCACAGGCTACTATACTCAACAATTACCATAGATGGTGAAACCGAGATATTCCATGACAAAACCAAATTTAAAAAATATCTTTCCACAAATCCAGCCCTACAAGAAAGGGTAATAGGTGGAAAACTACAACAAAAGGAAGAAAACTACTCCCAAGAAAAAGCAAGAAAGTAATCTCAACAGACCCAAAAGAAGGTAGCCATATAAACATAATTCTACCCCTAAAAACAAAAATAATAGGAAGCAGCAATCATTGTTCCTTAATATTGTTTAACATCAATGTACTTAAATTACCCAATAAAAAGGCATACACTAACAGACTGGATACATAAACAGAACCCAGCATTTTGCTGCATACAGGAAACACTCCTCAATGACAGAGACAGATACTACCTCAGAATAAAAGTCTGGAAAACAATTTTCCAAGCAAATGGTCCCAAGAAACAAGCTGGAGTAGCCATTCTAATATCGAATAAAATCAACTTTCAAGTAAAGGTTATCAAAAAGGAAGGACACTTCATACTCATCAAAGGAAAAAAATCTACCAAGATGAAATCTCAATTATGAACATCTATGCTCCAAATGCAAGGGTACCCACTTTCATAAAAGAAACTTCACTAAATCCCAAAAAACACATTGCACCACACAAAATAATAGGGCGGGAGGACTTCAATACCTCACTCTTATCAATGGACAGATCATGGAAACAGAAACTAAAGAGAGACACAGTGAAACTAACAGAAGTTATGAACCAAGTAGATTTAACAGATATCTATAGAACATTTCATCCTAAAACAAAAGGATGTAATTTCTTCTCAGTAACTCATGGCACCTTTTCCAAAATTGATCATATAATTGACGAGAAAACAAGCCTCAAGAGATACAAGAATATTGAAACAATTCAATGCATCCTATCAGATCACCATGAAATAAGGCTGACCTTCAATAACAACAAAACAATCAGAAAGCCCACATACACAAGGAATCTGAACAACTTTCTACTCAATGATAATTTGGTCAGGGAAGAAATAAAGAAAGAATTTAAAGATATTTTAGAATTTAATGATAATAAAAATACAACATACCCATATTATGGGACACAATGAAAGCAGTGCTAAGAGGAAAACTTAAGTCATCAAGTTAATGCAAATCAAAATGACCCTGACATTCCACCTCACTCCAGTCAGAATGGCTAAGATCAAAATCTCAGGTAATAACAGATGCTGGTGAGGATGTAGAGAAAGTGGAATGTCCCTCCATTGTTGGTGCGATTACAAACTGGAACAGACACTCTGAAAGTCAGTATGTTTCTTCTTCAGAAAATTGGACACTCGACAACCTGATGATCCAGCTATATCATTTCTGGGCATATACTCAAAAGATGCTCCAACATATAACAAGGACACATGCTCCACTATGTTCATAGAAGCCTTATTTATAATAGCCAGAACCTGGAAACAAACTAGATGTACCTGAACAGAGGAGTAGACACAGAAAATGTGGTACATTTACACAATGGAGTACTACTCAGACATAAAATACAATGACTTCATGAAATTCTCAGGCAAATGAATGGAACTACAAAATACAATCCTGAGTGAGGTAATCCAGTCACAAAAGAACATACCCAGAAACCTAGACTACCCAAGATACAATTTACTAAACACATGAAACTCAAGAAGAAGGAAGATCAAAATGTGGACACTTCACCCCTTCCTAGAATTAAGAACAAAGCACACATTGAAGGAGTTACAGAGATCATGTGTGATGCTGAATCCAAAGGATAGACCCAATGACTGCGGCTGCCAGGGATCCATCCCACAATCAGCCACCAAACATAGACACTATAGCATATGCCAGCAAGATAGTGCTGAAAGGGCCCGGATATAGCTGTCTCGGGGGAAACTATACCAATGCCTGGCAAACATGGAGGTGGAAGCTCACAGTCAGCTATTAGATGGAACACAGGGTTCCCAAGAAGGAGCTAGAGAAAGTACCCAAGGAGCTGAAGGGGTCTTCAACCCTATAGGTGGAAGAATAACCATGAACTAACTAGTACCCCCTGAGCTCATGTCTCTAGCTGCATATATAGAAGAGGATGACCTAGTTGGCCATCATTGGGAAGAGAGGCCCCTTGGTCATGCAGACTTTATATGCCCCAATACAGGAGAACGCCAGCGCCAAGAAGTGGGAGCAGGTGGGTAGGGGAGCAGGGCCGGGAGGGGGGAGGGTATGGGGAACTTTCTGGATAACACTTGAAATATAAATGAAGAAAATATCTAATAAAAGTTGGGGGAAAAAAAAGAACACACATGGTATATATTTCTGGAAATATTAAAAAAAAAAAAATGAGCCTGCCAACTCTTCATGGGGTCAGACCATACTTCCATGCTCTTGCCACAACTGTCAACTCTCTCTAGCTAGCCCTGCTGTGCCTGATTGCTGTGTTCCCAGCTCTCATTTGCTTGTCCCTGGCGGTGCTAGTTCTCCCTCAGCCATAAACCCATGTAGTTGAATATCTCTAATTCCAGTAACTAAATGGAACCACCAACTTTGTGGTTGTATATCACACTACCCAGTAACTCAGTAAAATCAAGATTCTTAAAGCCTAATTAACCAATCAGATTTATGTATCAATAATATCATAATTTACATGATGCCAATACAATAATTTCAAAGCCAATTGACAATGATAAAAGCTTTATCCCAAATAATCTAACCTTATGATACCACAACCACTTGTGGCTGGTAAATGCCATGTGGGTTCATGTTTGTAGCCATCCTCTTTCTCTTCCAACCCTGAGATCCTCTATGTCCTGCAATTTTTAGCTCTACCTCCCTTTTCCCTGTCCAATCATAGACCTCCTCTGTACTAATGTAATTGGACAAGGAAAATCTTATGAGCGGTATGTACTCATTGATAATTGGATATTAGGGAAAAGGGTGAGAATACCCATGACACAACTTACAGACCATATGAAGGTCAAGATAAAGGAAGAACAAAGTGTGGATGGTTCAGTTCTACTTAGAAGGGGGAATGGAATAATCATAGGAGGTAGAGAGTGGGAGGGACTTGGGAGGAGAGAAGAGGAGGAGGAAATAAGTGGGCCAGAATCAGGTGTGGGAGGAGATGTTCCCATATACAGAGAGTTATGAATATGAAAGTATCTGTGTATCATTGGAATATGTGTAACTGGGGGTATCCAATAGAAAGTCACAGACTCCAGGAAAGCAAGAGTCTCCTAGGACCCAATGGGGAGGAAATTAGCTGAAATACCCCAAGAAGGAGATAGATAATCTATAGAGACCATATCCAGAGGTCAGGCAAGGCCCCAAGTTGGGGGATGGGGCCACCCACCTTTCTCAAAATTTTAACCCAGTATTGTTCCTGTCTAAAGAAAATATAGGACAAATCGTTGAGCAGAGACTGAAGGAAAGACCATCCAGAGACTGCACCACCTGGGGAGCCATCCCATATGTAGCCACCAAACCCAAACACTATTGCTGATGCTGTGAAGTTCTTGCTGACAAGAGCCTTGTAAGGGTGTCCCCTGAGAGGCTCTGCCAGAGCCTGACCAACATAGATGTGGATGCTTGCAGCCAACCACTGGACTGAGCATGGGAACTCCGATGGAGGAGTTAGGGGAAGGACCAAAGGAGCTGAAGGATTTTGCAACCCCATTTGAAAAACAACCATATCAACCAACCAGATCCTCCAAAGCTCCAAGGGACTAAACCACCAACCAAAAAGTATATATGAAGGGACCCATGGCTCTAACTGCTTATGTATCAGAGGATTGACTTATTTGTCATCAAGAAAGGGGAAGCCCTTGGTCCTGAGGACACTTGATGCCCCAGCATAGGGGAATTCTAGGGCTGTGAGTTGGGAGTGGGTAGGTAGATGGGAGGATTGGGAGTAGCCTCATAGAAGCAAGAGGAAGGAGATGAGATAGATTTATTTTGTCGGAGAAACAATGGAGAGAATAATTTTGAAATGTAAATAAATAAAATTGCCAATAAAAAAAGAATTCTACAGTTTAAAAAAAAAAGGATTTGATGCACGATGCAATTCAGGAGAGGGGGATATGTGAGAACAAAACAGGATTAAGAACACACTCCATTTTCTGGTGCTTCTATTCTCAAACTGTGCATTTTATATATCTCATTTCCTCACATCCTCCTTTTCACTGTAGGTTTGCATAAGTGTTGTCACTAATAACCTCAAAACATAGTCAATACTGGCTTCAATACTTGAACTCCAAACGTCTTCAATTTAGCCTCTGTAAGATTTTTCGGGGGGGGGGGGCGACAAAAAGCAGTCTTTTTGTTTTGTTTTGTTTTGCCAAAATATCATAACAGTGATGTCTATGCCAGCTGCTAATATTAATATTGTTTCATCTGAAATCTCTTGCTCTGGGCATACATAATCCATATTGCTCTCAGCACTGCTGTTTTCCTGCCCTTATTAGAATGGCCCATTAAGTCCCTCACACAGCATTTAATGGATTTTCTAGTTTAAAGTTCCAAAGTCTTACCTATTCTTCCAAAAGCCAACATGATTAGACCTTTCACAGCAACACTCCATTCCCTGGCAACAGTCTGTCTTTGTTATTGTGCTATCATCATGGCCAAGGAAGTTTATAAAGGAATAATTTAATTGGAGGGTTTGATTATACTTTCAAAGGGTCAGCACATTGTCGCCACGGGGAAAGTGTGGCAATAGGCAGATACCCAGGCAGATGTGATATTCCAGCAGTATCTGAGACCTTACATCTTATCTGCAAAAAGAAGGCAGAGAGATGAATGGTCTTGGATTGAGCTATTGAAATTGCAGAGCCGAACCCCAGTAATACTCCTTTTTCAACAAGGTCATACCTCCCAAATAGTCTATCAAATCGGAATCAGACATTATCGTACCCATTCTTATTAAAGTCATTGCAATGCCAATAGTACTTATAACATTAATCAGGCTAAATTTATAGTCTAAAAATCAGAGCAGCTCCTTAAAATTTTAATTTATTCATTTATTTTTGTTACTCCCTGTATCTTGATGGTAAGTGATGAAGACACCGTTTACTTATGTCGATGAACATGTGGAAATTGAGGTGTTACCCAACAGGAAGCTTCACCTCTACTTAGTAGCATTTATGGTACGAGAATGTATTATATATGGTACTGGAAGAAACCCCGAAATATACAACAATTACCTGTCAATATACTGGTACAATAGTGGTACAAATGTTATAGGAGAAACTAGCTACATCTTGATAGAATTTAAGGCAGACTTTATGAGATGGAACATATTTGATGCTGCTAAAAATCACCATGAACCTGTGAGTAAATTAGTCATGTACCCTTAGGGGAAAATAACTTTTAATTATTAAACTAAAGAAATATAGCGATAAAGTAACACCTAAGGACATATTCCTACTATAAACATAGCCTAGTGCCTTACTTAAGCATTGCATATTACTTAAGTTTTGACAAACCTGTGGGAATGAATGAAATCACCAACTCCTTCTGCAGATTTGTGAGTTGCCAACCATTTGCTTGTGGTTTGGAATTGATTTGAAATTAATTTTAGAAAGAAAGAATATCATGTATTCTGATCACACTCAGTATATCCTTATATTAGGTCTGGGAAATGATAACAGAATAGTCACAAATTGTTCTTTCTAAATAAAACATGTCAGATATTTGATATGATTGGCCATAGTCACAGCCACTTTTCAAACAGGAATAAAGATAGAGGACTGATATCTCCAAAAATAACATACAATCTGTCTAAACAAACTCCTATTTTTAAAGCTTTTATGCATCCAATAACAACTTCTCTAGGAAAAAAGTCCTTGAAAAAGTTCCAAAGTCCTCTATAAACTAAGAACTTGCAGATGGTGCCATGTACCTGAAAGTTCATCAGACTGACAAAGAACCCAATTCTGATTCCAGTTCTGTAGCTTAATAATTGAATTTTTTTTTTTACCAAATATTCCATCTTCTCGTGCTTTACTTTCTTCTTTTACTGAACTGAGATAATTAAGCCTGGCCCATCTGTTGCAACATGTGTTTACGAGGGAAATGGTTGGGATATTACACATGAAACATTTAAATGGCAATGTAAGAGTGCAGTGCTGGTAATTGTAGTCATAACACGGTATCATTAATAGAAAAGAATAGGGGATAAACACAAAACCGACAATAGTACACAGAAGATGTGGCTTTATTATTAAAATACATTAATTAAGCATACACTATAAAACAAATAATACCTCTAGAATTGTGACAATTAACTCTACCTTAAAGTTTTCAAGTATAAGAGGCCTCACGCAGAACAAATAGGTTCTATAAGAACATCAATGCAGAGTGGCAAAGTGCAGATTGTAAAATTTTATTATGTAATTACAATTTTACATTAAGGGGTGCATAGTATTCAACTTTGCATTTTAAATAATTTCTATAGCATTTAACACCAGAAAGTGTATTGTAGTACCTCAGACAATAGATCATAATTGTCCTACTATAAAGAATATTCTTTTTACACAATAGGATATTTTCAGCTTAACAACTTTATAATAGCCATTAGCTGTTTTCATGATCATTTTTATATAGAATACTGAAAATAGTTGATTAGGAAGTTGCATTTTATCAGTTGAAGTTTGGAAAACCAAAAGTGTTTGAAAACACAGCAAGTTGGGAAAAGGTTGTGGTCAACACTCCTATGCATTTATCCCAATCTGTTAAAGCAGTATCCTTGTAAAACAGTTACACTCATACTGATTCAGGAGAATGTCATGACAATACAGCAAGGAACAAAGGTATAACAGCAATTCTGTGGATTGGTGATTCACTGTGCATCTTTAGAGACAGGCATTAGCTTAAATGTATCTTTGTGCTTTGATGCTGGGAAAGCTACTAGGCCTCTTAAATATAACCTTATAATGTATTGAATGCATTTAGATAATTGTAACGATTAATATAATTAATGAAAAGACTTAAACAGCATCATTATATTTTAATGAAAGGTCAGTATGAATGTTGCTTTTTAATTTCTCTTTACTACTTTATCATGTAACTTTTCTTCTTTCTTTCCTCCCTTTTCTTTCTTCTCTCCTTTCACAATATTATGGAACTAGTGTTCCATAAGAAACATGATATGAGAAAGAGAAAAAGACTACTGGAGTGGTTTATGCCATATATCTAGAGCTACTGTAGAACCAATTTTATTTTTTATACAGATCTCTTTGCTATTACTGTGTAGAATTACATTGCTTCAGGAGAGCAGGAATTGTGACAGAAATATATGTTTATAGTTTGTCCCTAAATCTGCATAGCACAATGTGATATTTTATCATTGCAAATGTGTCCAAAGAGGTAACATAATGAAGACTGTAGAGGAATTTAGAAAATACAGTGTGTTGACAGCACATATTGCAAGACTCATGAAAAAGAAGAAAAGATTTCAGATGTATTCAATATTAAGAATTTATATTTACTATTTCTAAGGATATTTGAAATATTAGGAATGAATTATTAGAGGTATATTAAACAAGAATTGTGTCCAATTAACAGATTTTATATATATTCATATGCATAAATGTGATTTAAATGTAAAACAGAATGATCAAAATCAGGATTAAACTATATGTCTTATTCCTTTGTTGATGGGAATAGTAAAATATTAGATAATAGATTTTACTCAATATCATCATCAAATTAAGAGTTTGAAGGGAAGAGATAATTAGTAGCTGAACTTCTTAGGGGACATTTATTGACCTAAAAAGATGGTTTTGCAGTAAGGCCAACCCTGATCAACAGCAAATATAAAGTGCTGAAAGTACAATATTTGGTGTCAAGGAAGAAAATTCCAAAATGCAGGCATAGTTAAGGAAATGATAAATCAAAGCTTGGAATTCTGGTCTAGAAAATAATTTTGAGCACTACAATTTGCAGTGCTGATAGTAATGCAAAAGAAATACATGAAATACTACATTTGTCGATTGAAACAAAATGTGTAGAGACAAAATATCACAAGTATTGACTGGATTATTTCTGTAGTTTTCCATCAAGTAGATCAATGGTAATGTATTTTAATTAACTATAGCTACATGCAAGAAGTTAATTAATCCTTGTTTAAATTCATAAAGAATTGGGTAAACTTCAGGTGTAAATAGAGTATTCAGTTCTTAACAAAATTTCAAGACTGTTTTTAAACAAATCCAATAGATTTACACTTTAATTAGAACAGAACCAAAGCAAGAACTGACAAGCTGTAACAAGTTTAAAAAAAATTATTACTTATAACAGGTAATGATAGTGAAGGCTGGATTTCCAACGTAGTGTGTTTCCTGAAGAAAGTGAGCTGCAGTAACAAGTCTAGATGCCACACTTCATATAGGAAAGCATTTGAAGTTTGGGCATGTTTGTGAGCATACTGAGCAGGACAACATAATTTGAAAAGGAAGCATGACAGACATAATTTTGGCCATGCTTAACTCACAACCATAGAACACATGTCATAATGTTTAAATGTCCATAAGAACACTTCGGGGAATGCTCAGCTTGCATCATTCACTTGTAATTAAAACAAAAGGAAAAGACACTTTGAAGATGCATTGAAATACATGCATGGTTAGTCCTAAAGGGGGCCTTCCTGTCCATGCAGATAGTATCTTCCTGGGTAAAGACTTATATAATTTTAAAGTGGTGATTTAGGCCCATGTGTATCACAATACACTATGACAATATGTACACTATTGCAATACACAATTCAATATACAAATACTGCGTCACTAACAGGGATATTGATGGCTCATTACAGAGGAAGGAACATTTTTCTATAAGGCAGCCAATAGCTCATTAGTCTACCTTGGATCCCAAGGACAATGACGATTATTGTTTATAATTAAAATTTTAAAACTTTAATTCTTTTGAGTAATAATACAATTTTGAATGTTTTATGACATGCATTCTCTAATCTTTTACTTTGTTTGCTTTCTTTATTTTCACAAATATGATTAGCAGACAACACATATTTTACATTACTTATGAAAACAGTTACATATTTAAACTCTTTTATTTGATATTGCATTTCAAACATTATCCCCTGTCCTGGTTTCCCCTCTGTAAAGAACCTATCCTATCCCCCCTCCCTCTGCTTCTATAAGGATAGAAGAAGCATACAGAACTCCAAATGAACTGAACCAGAAGAGAAATTCCTCCTAACACATAATAATCAGAACAACAAATGCACTAAATAAAGATAGAATATTAAAAGCAGTAAGAGAAAAAGGTAGACATATTTGAAATACACCAGACTACTCACTAGAGATTGTAAAAGCTAGATGATCCTGAACAGAGGTGATACAGACTCAAAGAGAAGAAAAATGCCAACCCAGGTTAATATACCCAGCAAAACTCTCAATAACCATAGATGGAGAAACCAAAGTATTCCATTACAAAACCAAATTCACACGATATCTTTCCAAAAATCATGTCCTTCAAAGGTTAATAAAGGGAAAACTCCAACACAAGGAGGGAAATTATGCCCTAGAAAGAACAACACAGTAATCCTTAAACAAATCTATATGAAGATAGCTGCAAGAACAGCATCCCAACTCAAACAGGAAGCAACAACTACTTTTCTTGAATATCTTTTAATATCAGTGGACTCAATTCTCCAATAAAAAGACATAGACTAACAGACTGGGTACATAAACAGGACCCAATTCATTCTAAGAAGCCACAATTACTGATACCTAAACCACACAAAGATCCAACAAAGAAAGAGAACTTCAGACCAATTTCCTTTATGAATATTGATGCAAAAATACTCAATTAAATCTTAGCAAACCGAATCCAAAACACATCAAAATGATCATCCATCATGACCAAGTAGGCTTCATCCCAGGGTTGGAGGGATGGTTGAATATACAGAAATCCATCAATGTAATCCACTATGTAAAGAAACTCAAAGACAAAAAAATCACATGATCATCTCATTAGATGTTGAGAAAGCATTTGAAAAAATCCAACACCCATTCATGATAAGATTTGAAAAGATCAGGATTTCAAGGCCCATACCTATACATAATAAAAGCAATATAAAGCAAACCAGTAGCCAACATCAAAATAAATGGAGAGAAACTTGAAGCAATCCCACTAAAATCAGGGACTAGACTAGGTTGCCCACTTTCTCCCTACCTATTGAATATAGTACTTGACATCCTAGCTAGAGTAATTCGACAACAAATGGAGATCAAGAGGATACAATTGGAAAGGAAGAAGTCAGACTATCACTAGATGGTTTTAGCCCATTGTCAAAATTGCAGATGATATGATAGTATATATAAGTGACCCTAAAATTTCCACCAGAGAACTCCTAAACCTGATAAACAGCTTCGGTGCAGTAGCTGGATATAAAATTAACTCAAACAAATTAATGGCCTTTCTCTACACAAAGAATAAATGGGCTGAGAAAGAAATTAGGAAAACAACACCCTTCACAATAGTCACAAATAATATAAAATACCTTGGTGTGACTCTAACAAACGAAGTGAAAGATCTGTATAATAAGAACATCAACTCTCTGAAGAAAGAAATTGAAGAAGATATCAGAAGATGGAAAGATCTCCCATGCTCATGGATTAGCAATCCCACCAAAATTGAAAATAAAGTAAAAATGACTATTCTGCCGAAAACAACCTACAGATTCTATGAAATCGCAATCAAATTTCAAACTCTATTTTTCACCTAGTTAGAAATGCCAATTTGCAAATTCATCTGGATTATAAATAACCTAGGATAGCAAAAACTATTCTCAACAATAAAAGAACCTCTAATGGCATCACCATGCCTGATGTAAAGCTGTACTACAGAGCAACTTTGATAAAAAAAAAAAAAAAAAAAAAAAAAACTGCATGGTACTGGTACATTGAAAGACAGATAGATGAATGGAATAGAAGTGAAGACCCAGAAATGAACCCACACTCCTATGGTCACTTGATTTTTGACAATGGGCTAAAACCATCTAGTGGAAAAGACAGCATCTTCAGCAAACGATGCTGGCTAAACTGACGGTTATCATGTGAATGTGAATTGATCCATTCTTAACTCATTATACAAAGCTCAAGTCTAAGTGGATCAAAGATTTCCACATAAAACCAGAGACACCGAAAATTATATAGGAGAAAGTGAGGAAAAGCCTCGAAGATATGGGTACAGGGGAATAATTCCTTAATTGAACAGCAATGGCTTTTGCTGTAAGATCAAGAATCAACAAATGGGACCTCAAAAAACTGCAAAGCTTCTGTAAGGCAAAAGACACTGTCAATAAGAGAAAAAGAACACTAACTGATTGAGAAAGGATCTTTACCAATCCTAAGTCTGATAAGGGATTAATATCCAATATATACAAAGAACTCAAGAAGCTAGACTTCATAAATTCAAATAACCCTATTAAAATGGGGTACAGTTTTAAACAAAGAATTCTCAACTGAGGAATACAGTAGGGATGAGAAGCACTTGAAAAAATGTTCAACATCCTTAATCATCAGGGAAATGCAAATCAAAACAACCCTGAGATTCCACCTCACAGCAATCAGAATGGGTAAGATCAAAAATTCAGGTGAGAGCAGATGCTGGTGAGGATGTGGAGAAAGAGGGACACTCCTCCATTGCGGGTGGGATTTCAAGGTGATACAAGCACTATGGAAATCAGTTTAGCTCCACTGTGTTCATAGCAGCCTTATTTATAATAGCCAGAAGCTTGAAAGAACCAAAATGTCCCTAAACAGAGGAATAGATACAGAAAATGTGGTACATTTACACAATGCAGTACTACTCAGCTATTAAAGTCACTGAATTTTTTTAAATACTTGGGCAAATGTATGAATCTGGAGGATATCACCTGACTGAGGTAACCCAATTACAAAAGAACACACATGACATGCACTCACTGATAAGTGGATATTAGCTCAGAAACTTAGAATACCCAAGATACAATAGGTAAAACACATGAAACTCAAGAAGAAAAAAGACCAAAGTGTGGATAATTTATTCTTTAGTAGAATGTGAAACAAATTACCCATGGAAGGAATTACAGAGACAAAATTTGGAGCTGAGGCAGAAGGAAGGACCATGCAGGGACTGCCCCTCCCAGGGATCCATCCAATAAACAACTTCCAAACGCAGGTACTATTGCATATGCCAGCAAGATTTTGTTGACAGAACCCTGTTATAGCTCTATCTTGTGAGGCTATGCCAGTGCCTGACAAATACAGAATTGGATGCTCACAGTCATCTATTGGATGGAACAGAGGACCCACAATGAAGGAGCTAGAAAATGTACCCAAGGAGCTAAAGGAGTGTGCAACCCTATAGGAGGAACAACAATATGAAATAACCAGTACCCCCCCACCCGAGTTTTTGTCTCTAGTTGCACATGTAGCAGAGGATGGCCTGGTTGTTCATCAATGGGAGGAGTGGCCCTTGGTCTTGGGAAGATTATATGCCTCAGTATAGGGGAATGCCAGGGCCAGGAAGCAGGAGTAGATGGGTTGGAGAATAGGGTGGCGGGGATTATAGAGGACTTTCTTTTGGAGAGGAAACTAGGAAAGTGGATAGCATTTGAAATGTAAATGAAGAAAATATCTAAAAAACAAAACAAACAAACAAACAAACAAACAAACAAAAAAACCACAGTGTTCAAAATACATTTGTATTGCTGTAAAGTCTCCTGGGCTTCCTGCAGTCACCAATCCTTCTCCATGGCTGAACTTGATTTGTTTCCATACTTCCTCCCAGTTTGACTTCGACTCTATCCACTACTTTAAGTTACACTGGTGATGGATTTCTATGTGAGGATACTCTAACTTTGCAATTTGTAATGCGGCTATTTTATTGATTACATAAGAGATAAGCTTTCGCACTATTCATGCATATATAGCTTAGGGTACTCTCTTAATATGTTCCTGTCTACTCTGTTAATTCACTATGCTAAAGTTCTGTTGAGCTGTCAGAACTGACATTTTAAAGGACAATTTTATTTATAAAAGAGTAACATTTGAAAGTAAAAATAAAGGAAACATTTTTTAGTAAGCAGGGCATGGTGACGCACGCCTTTAATCCCAGTACTCGGGAGGCAGAGGCAGGTGGATTTCTGAGTTCGAGGCCAGCCTGGTCTACAAAGTGAGTTCCAGGACAGCCAGGGCTATACAGAGAAACCCTGTCTCGAAAAACCAAAAAAAAAAAAAAAAAAAGAAAAGAAAATATATACAGAGAGAGAAAGAGGGAGAAAGAATATAAAGACGTCAGAAATCATAAAAATACTTTGAAAATTAGAAAAATACCAGAATTGTTTTGAAATTCTTTTCAAAATTTATTTTATTTTAAAATTATGTTTATCTGTGTGTCTGTGTTTTTTTTAATTCGAGAGTTTCTTCATTTACATTTCAAGTGTTAACCAAAAGTCCCCTATACCCTCCCCCTGCCCTGCTCCCCTACCTTCCCTCTCCACTACTTAGCCCTGGCATTACCCTGTACTGGGGCATATAAACATTGCTAGACCAAGGGCCTTTCTTCCCCAATAATGGCCAGCTAGGCCATCTTCTAATACATATACAGCTAGAGACATGAGCTCTGGGGGTTCTGATTAGCTCATATTGTTGTTCCATCTATAGGGTTGCAGACCCCTACAGCTCTTGGGTACTCTCACTAGCTCCTACATTGGGGACCCTGTGTTCTGCCCTATAGATGATTGTGAGCATCCACTTCTGTGTTAGTCAGGGATGCCAAGAAATAATCAAACTCAGAGCAGAAATCAACCAAGTGGAAACCAAAAGAACTATTCAAAGAATCAACCAAACCAGGAGCTGGTTCTTTGAGAAAATCAACAAGATAGATAAACCCTTAGCCAGACTAACTAGAGGGCAAAGGGGACAGTATCCGAATTAAGAAAATCAGAAATGAAAAAGGAGACATAACAACTGATCCTGAAGAAATCCAAAACATCATCAGATCCTACTACAAAAGCCTATACTCAACAAAACTGGAAAACCTGGATGAAATGGACAACTTCCTAGACAGATACCAGGTACCAAAGTTAAATTAGGATCAGATTAACAATCTTAACAGTCCCATTTCCCCTAAAGAAATAGAAGCAGTCATTAATAGTCTCCCAACCAAAAAAAGCCCAGGACCAGATGGGTTTAGTGCAGAGTTCTATCAGACCTTCAAAGAAGACCTAATTCCAGCTCTCCTCAAACTATTCCACAATATAGAAACAGAAGGTACTCTACCCAATTTATTCTACAAATACACAATTACTCTGATACCTAAACCACACAAAGATCCAACAAAGAAAGAGAACTTTAGACCAATATCCCTTATGAATATTGATGCAAAAATACTCAATAAAATCCTTGCAAACCAAATCCAAGAACACATCAAAATAATCATCCATCATGACCAACTAGGCTTCATCCCAGGGATGCAGGGATGGTTTAATGTATGGAAATCCATCAACGTAATCCACTATATAAACAAACTCAAAGACAAAAATCACATGATCATCTCCTTAGATGCTGAGAAAGCATTTGACAAAATCCAGCACCCATTCATGATAAAAGTAATGGAAAGATCTGGGATTCAAGGCCCATACCTAAACATAATAAAAGTGTCTGTGTTTTGATTGGCTATTTCTCTCCCAAACACAAGTTCCTGGAATAAAGATTTAGACTCAAAATACATTCTTAGAAATACCTATGCCATAAAGCTCGGTCCATCATGTTGCTGGCTACCTCTGCTCAGGTCCATCTGTCTCTCCTACTAATATCTTCTTGGACACTGTCCCTGAATCTGGCTCAATCCCAGAATTCTTTCTGCATCCTGGATATCCCACCTTCTATTCTATCCTTTCTTTTAAGTCATAGGGTTTTTAATTAAGAGGTGATCCATGCATACAATACACAAAATATTTTCTCTACCTGACTGTGTAAGTATTGCTGCATTTCAGCAGATGCCCATAAATACCAGAAGAGGGTATGTAATTTCCTATACATGTATGTATAGGTGGTAGGTGGTTGTGATAAACCAAAAATAGGTGTATATAGTGTAACTCAGTTCATCCAGAATAACAAGTGCCTTTAACCATTTCTCCAGTCAGAAAAAAAAAATGTGGATTAAGAATTTACATTTTTTTTTTTTTTTACAAATGTGGTAGTGTACCAAACCTATTAGCAATCCATACTTGGTAACTAATTTGGAAAATGATGTCAAGCTCTTGCCTTCTGATGCCCTCTGTGATCAATACTTTCTTCATTAACACTATGGCTAAACTTTATTCTGGCTTATTTTTTCACTAACATTCCTCAGAAAAGAAAAAATGAATGAATTATTACACTGTAAAATATAAGTTATTAGGGCTGGTAGCATAGTTCAACAAGTATGCTCCTATATACAAACCTGATGATCTGTGTTCAACCCCTGGGACCTACAAGGGGAAAACAGAGAGCAGCCACATAGTGTTGTTCTCTGACCTTACCATATATACTATGACATTCAAGAACCTCTCGTGTATATACACATGCTCACAAAATAAAATGTAACCAGTTGATTCCAATATTTTTTCAGAAAGCAATATTCATTTAAATGTATTATACCTTATATTTCTAAAATTTTGCTGTGAGCTCAGCAATGTAGTCCTGATAGTTTTTCCATAGCTTAATTCATTGTGCTCTGGGTGATAATATGGAAATTACCAGTTGAATTGTACTCTGCCAATCTCTGTCTATTTTTCAACCTTACAAAAAGGCAACTTTATAGATTATCATATTACATTTTATGATTTTCATTTTTATTTTTATTTTGAAACAGGTTTTTGCTATATAATCCTGGCTGACTTCAAACTTATGGCAATCCTTCCAAATCAGAAGAATGACTAGATTTAATTTTAAATGCTTATTCTTACTTTTAAGGTGTCTTCAAGTTTATTTTAAATAGGCACCTATTTTACCATAAGACCATATAGTCATTTTATATTCTACAATTAATATTTTGCATTTATAATAAGTTGCAGATTATATAGCTGTTATCTGTTCTCAAAGAAATTATTTTGAGTATTTCTTATATCCATTAGTCAAAATAATGTTCATTTCTGTCCTGAAATTTTCAATATTCTTAGTTCTTTTCCCACACCTAATCAAAACATGTAGTGGTTTTTGATTTACGTTTTCTATTGTTTTCAAAACTCAATATGTTAGAATATATACTTAAGCGGTGGAGAAACATATAAACATATACTGACACAATTATAAAAAAGAATAAATATTACTATAAATTAACTATTTAAATTATTCATATGTATTCAAAATAAGAAAATCATTAACTTCTATTTTTTATTATGCATAGAACAATTTTACAGGTTTTTTTTTTTTTTTACCTGAGTTATTCTGGCACTCAGGAGAGAAACTAAATTAATCTGTAATAAAAGGGAAGTGATCCTCAGATAAATGATAGTCTCTTAGAGGGTATTTTCTCTGTTTTGTTAAAATTCAATGTAATGGCACAAAACCAGCTACTAATAAATCATTATATGGCATTTTAAGGTGATTATCAGAACCACCCATGTTAATAGACTTCAAGGATGAGAAAAATCCAACAGTGAAGAGAAAGGTTAAATGCCTGGTGAAGTAAAAATTACATTTATCAGAACTACTGAAAATGTTTGCCCATTTATCTTCTGTCAAAACAATAATCTGTCAAATCACAATGAAATACTGATAGCTGGGAGTGTAGCTCATCAATGTGACATGTGCTTACAAGCTCATGGTCTTGGTTTTATTTCAGAGCATTGAAAAACTAAAGACATTGAAAAACTAAAACCAATCAAGCAAACAAAAACATCAATCTAAACTGACAATTAAGGATCATTTTTTACATAGTTACCAGAATCTAATTGTATAAATACAAGTTTAAAAGAATGAGTACAGTCTGTGCCCCAGAGCTGACCCTGTGTCACAGATCTCCTTACCCAAGTTTCTCCTGAAGAGAACTGGTCTCTGAGAAGTGCTGACACACAGGCTTACAGGAGGGAAATGCCACAATCATAGACAGCAAGAACAGCTAAAACCTGAGATAACCAAGTGGCAAAAGGCAAGGGCAAGAACATAAGCCACAGAAAACAAGGCTACTTGGCATGATCAGAAAACAGTTCTCCCACCACAGGAAGCCCTGGATACCACAACACAGTGGAAAAGCAAGACTTGGATTTAAAATCACTTCTCATGATGATGACAAAGCAGTTTAAGAAGAACATAAATAACTTTGAGAGGAACAACAATATGAACTAACCAGAACCCCAGAGCTCATTTCTCTAGCTACATATGTAACAGATGATGGCCTACTAGGCCATTATTGGGAAGAGAAGCCCCTTGGTATTGCAAACTTTATATGCCCCAATACAGGGGAATGCCAGGCCTAAGAAGTGATAGTGGGTGGATAGGGGAACAGGGTGAGGGAAAAGTAGAGGAACTTTCGTGATAGCATTTGAAATGTAAATTAAGAAAATAAATAATAAAAAATATTAAAATAAAAAAAGGAAGGAAGGAAGGAAGGAAGAAAGAAAGAAAGAAAGAAAGAAAGAAAGAAAGAAAGAAAGAAAGAAAGAAATGCAGAGCCCTGTGGTGGTGGCACATGCCTTTAATCCCAGCACTTGGGAGGCAGAGGCAGGAGGATTTCTGAGTTCAAGGCCAGCCTGGTCTACAGAGTGAGTTCCAGGACAGCCAGGGCTATACAGAGAAACCCTGTCTCAAAAAACAAAATAAAAAAAGAAAAATATGCAGGAAAACACAGGTAAACAGGTAAAGAAAGGCCCTAGAAGAGGAAACACAAAAATTGCTTAAAGAATTACAGGAAAACACAACCAAACAGGTGAAGGTATTGAACAAATCCATCCAGGATGTAAATATGGAAATAGAAACAATAAAGAAATCACAAAGGGAGACAACCCTAGAGATAGAAAACCTATGTAACAGAACAGGAGACATAGAGGTAAGCATCAACAACACAATATATGAAATAGAAGGGAGGTTCTCAGGTGCAGAAGACACCATAGAAAACATTGACACAACAGTCCAAGTAAAAGCAAAAATCTCCTAACACAAAACATCCATGAAATCCAGGACACAATGAGAAGACTAAACCTAAGGATAATAGGTATAGAAGAGAGTAAAGATTCCCAACTTAAATGTCCAATAGATATCTTCAACAAAATTATAAAAGAAGACTTATTTAACCTAGAGAAAGAGATGCCCATAGACACACAAGAAGCCTACAGAATCCAAATAGATTGAACCAGAAAAGAAATTCCAACTTTCACATAATAGTCAAAATACCAAATGCACAAAACAAAGAAAGAATTTTAAAAGCATTAAGGGAAAAAAAGTCAAGTAACATACAAAGGCAAACTTATCAGAATTACACCAGACTTCTTACCAGAGACAATGAAAGCCAGAAGATCCTGAGCAGATGTCACATGGACCCTCAGAGAACACAAATGCCAGCCCAGGCTACTATAGAAAACAAGATATTTCATGACAAAACCAAATTTACACAATATTTTTCTACAAATACAGCCCTACAAAGGATAATAGATGGAAAAAAATCCGATTCTAGGAGCAAAACTACACCCTAGAAAAAGCAAGAAAGTCATCTTCTTTCAACAAACCCGAAAGAAAATAGCCACAAGAACATAATTCCACCTTAACATCAAAAATATGCAACAATTGGACACAGTACTACCTGAGGACCCAGTTATACCACTCCTGGGCATTTACCCAGATGATGTTCCAACATGTAATAAGGACACATGCTCCACTATGTTCTTAGAAGCCTTATTTATAATAGCCAGAAGCTGGAAAGAACCCAGATGTCCCTCAACAGAGGAATAAATACAGAAAATGTGGTACATTTACACCACTCAGCTGCTAAAAACAATGACTTCATAAAATTCACAGGCAAATTGATGGATCTAGAGAATATCACCCTGGGTGAATTAACTCAGTCACAAAAGAAAACAAATGTTATGTACTCCATGATATGTGCATATTAGACAAAGAGCATAGAATACCCATGATATGAATTATGGACCACATGAATCTCAAAAGGAAGGAAGACCAAAGAGTGGATGCTTCAGTCCTACTAAGAAGGGGGAACAAAATAATCAAGGGAAGTAGAGGGTGGGAGAAATTTAGGAGGAAAAGAAGAGGTGGAGGTGAAAAGAGGAACCGGAGCAGATATCAGGTATGGGAGCAGATGAAGGAGATGTCCAGAGGGTCAGGAAATTGAACAGAGTTTTGTAGCAATGGGGCATGGGAAACAGGGTGGAGCAACCAGAAAAATCAAAGTTGCCAGGAAAGCAAGAGCCTCCCAGGACCCCACAGCAATGGCATTAGCTGAAATACTCCACAAAGGGGAAGGAGAACCTGTCAAGACCATATCCAGAAGTTAGGAATGGCCTCTAGGTAGATCTATGGGTCTACCCACCCTTAACCTAGAATTTCTCCTGTCTAAAAGAAATACAGTGAGAGAAAGTTGAGCAGATACTGAAGGAAAGGACATCTAGAGTCTGCCCCACCTAGGGATTTATCTCACATGCAAAAACCAAACCCAGACACGATTGTGGATGCCAAGAAGTGCTTGCTGAGAGAAGCCTGACACAGTTGTCTCCTGAGAGGCTCTGCCAGTTCCTAACTAATACAGATGTGGGGGCTCGCAGCCAACCATTGGACTGAGCACAGGAACCCCAATGGACAAGTTAGGGGAATGACTGAATGACCTGAAAGGGCCTTATCTGGCATCAGTCGGAGGGTAGGCCCTTGATACTGTGAAGATTTGATGTCCCTGGATAGAAGAATGCTATGCCTAAGTGGGAGTCAGTGGTTGGTTGGGTATGGGAGCACCCTCATAGAAGTAGGTAAGTGGGTTGTGGTAGGTGATTTCCAGAGGGGAAACCAAGAAAATGGATAACATTTGAAATGTAAATAAATAAAATAACCAATTAATATAAAATAAAATAAAAGGAATGAGTACATGTTCTATTTATGGGGAAAGAGCTTTACAATTATAATTAGTAAACAGAGATATATGCTCCACATTCATATCAGTAATAACACACAAATTCATTCCAATTGCTGTCTAAAGTACTCTATCTATGGCATTTCAGTCTACAAACACCAAGACCCTTAATGTTGACATATAGTGCTATTTATAGATTTTATGAGAAGAGACTGAGACAAAATGATGTCTGAATACAGCTGATCAGGTCCTGCAGACTATAGAATACTTTCAGTTCCATCTTAGATTCCACATTAATTATTCTTCTTGCTGTAATCTAATGCCCAACAAAAGCAATTTAAGGAAAGGGATTTTTTTCCATCTTATGGCTTAAGAGCATATGGTGCATGATGGTTGTTAAACATGCAGAATCATGATGGCAGGGATATACTACTGAGATTTCTCACATCTGAAACCAGAAAATGCTGACACTCAGCTGGCTTGCCTTTTCTCTCCTTTTATTCTGTCTAGGAACCCAATCCATTAGGGGTGGTTTTGTGCCTCATTAAGGGTACATGTTCCCTCCTCATTTAAATCTCTCTGTAAACACCCTCAAAGAAAAGCACAGGGACATGTTATCAGGAGATTTCAAATCCAGTCAAGTTGAAAATGAAAATGAGCCATCCTAGGAACTTAGGTGACCTCACTGTGTATTTCTGTATTATTTTATTCAACAAGAATCCTTAACATTGACAAACAGATGAAAAGCAAAACTAATCTGAGCCAGATCATATTAAGTTAAAAGAATATATTTTCATTGAATGATAGATCTTTAAGAAAGTAATAGTCACATTTAACTTCATTCTACATGAATATACTAATAAATTGTTTTGTGACAATATAAATCCCTCACTTGTTTTCCCAATTAATTTTCTCTGGATTTTTGGTTGTATTACATATTTGGGAAGAAGGACCTTTTGAGTCCTTCTTTAAGGAAAAATTAATTAACCCCAAAGGAGAATTATTAAACTCCTTCAATATTTCAAAACCATATTTTTAAAATGATTTATTACATTGCTGTTGATTTAAAGAAATACATGAATTCTTCTCTTTCCAGCTTTCTATGGAATTTAATTTCAACCACATCATTAATAGCAAAAAATAAAAGTGATAAGAATATTTGGGTGACACTAGGTTTGACACGGTGTGGACAGCTGTGGTAGTTGATAGTGGTGTCTAGCATATTTCATAGCCTTATAATTTATGTGCATTTGACACAAATCTTCGCTGAAGCTAGCATCTCTGTTCCTAAGTTCTTTATGAAGCTATAGAAACCTAATTCCTATTGCTGTACTTCAGGTCAAAAGTATAAAGGGAGTCCAAGCCGCCTGACAGCTCTCCTCAACTCAAGATAGAAGTCTCACTCAGTTATCTCAGTGTACAAATAAAGCATACATGAATGCCTAGAGTATCAACATCGATACATGTGGCCCTTGCTTTTATTACTTCAATAAAGAACTCCCTTGGTCAGTTCCCTCCTGGTGCTTGCCTTTCTATCTCTATTCTCCTGTATCCTTGGCCTCACAAATTTCACAAACACATAGGGATGTGCTTCTGAAGGATGATAGTATGTCATATTTTGGTTAGTCTATAAAATCTTACAATGGTTCTTCTTAGACTTTAAGATATATGAAGCAGTCAATAATATACTTTGAATAAGAGGGAATGTGACTCAGCTAACTGGGACAGACATCCCTATATTAACCCAATAAAAAGCCTAAATTCACATTTCAGGAATGATACTTTTTCATGACAAGTTGTTAAAATAAAGTTTCTCCTTTCTTTCTCTTAACTTTTAATAAATAATAACATCTGTGAATAGAAGCCTACAGTATTGTTTCTAAGCATGGTTCAGAGTCCTGGTCTCTCTGCATGTGTATGGGTGCATGTGTGTGCAACACACAGATGTGTTTATGATGGTGTACTTATACTTAATAATAAATATAGCACATAATTCTTCACTTATCACCTTTGGCATAAGTTCTTTGAAATTTAATTTCTCAAATGCCAAAAAATATGGCTTATATAAATCCACATAATCAAGTACAACTTAAAGCCTGCACCTCAGTTTTTTGCAGGCAACTGGGCTGTCATGAAAACTCAATTGGTTTACATTTTTATTATAATTTGTACAAATACCCTGTTCATTCCAATCATTGATCTTAAACTTTGACCTGATTTTCACTAATTGTATATATTAATTAAAAACAAATATAAGAAATGTTATAATAATAAAGTAATCCAACTACTATCCCATTATAGATACACAAGTGTGAAGTAATCAAAACCTTTCTGGATGACAGTCAGTATGTGATGTTCGGGCTCAATGAAGTGTTCCCCCTTCTGTGGCAAGACAAAGAATTTACTCACCTTCCAACAAAATCTAGCACTTAGGAAGAGACACACTGATACTTTTTTTCTTCCTTTTGTTTCAATGTACATGTTTGTTCATATTTTATTCTTAGACAAATTTAGGTACACCTAAAATTTACTCTGAGGTTTAGTTTGTGTGTATCAATCTTTCCCAATTACATATAGAGCTTCTTACATAGAATCTCTAGGGATATGCACCTGTCATCACTGAAAACGAATATAGGCTAAAATAAAACTAGAACACATAATGAGATTACAATTTGCTGTACAATTTGATGTGATATATCCACCATTAATGTGGCTCAGATAGG
The DNA here is from genome assembly GCA_902729485.2 of Mus minutoides. NCBI lineage: Eukaryota > Metazoa > Chordata > Mammalia > Rodentia > Muridae > Mus > Mus minutoides. The sequence goes on from LR750709.1 coordinate 158,736, forward strand.
CTCCATTCATTTATTCCTATTTTTACTGTATAGTAAATATTATCTTTGAAAATTATATTCATGTATAAAATGTGTCTAATTCATATGCATTCTACATTCCTCTCTATCTCCCATCAGATACATGTCAGAACATGGTCCAAGAATGGAACCTTGTAAGGAGAATTCTGAGTGTCTGAGAGAAAGGTAAAGAAAACAAGACAAGGGTCTTATAACCTGAGTTTATCTCAAAAAAAAACAGGATTGTTCTTCAAATGTGATTTTGTGTTCCCCTCAGATGTAGTAGATAAGACTGAGTTTACTTCTGATTATTCATTACAACTGTATATTGCTATTTGTTTATATGCCTCTATGGAAAAAACATATTTTTGCAGCATGGGGCTTGTCTTTATGATTATACATTGTGTTTACGTGATTCTCCTTAATCGTTAGAGTATAAATTGTCTGACGTTCTGTTCTGAATAAAGCTGGCTAGTGTATGGGACTTTAGTAAGCCTCATTTTTCATCTCTACTCTCCTTGGTCCCATCACTTTTAGAGCATTAAGCAAATGGTGCCACAGACTGCTGAGCCAATATTGGGTTTTAGATAAGAGAGGGGGGGAACTTTTCATAGAAGAATGTGAGTAAAAATAATGGGACAGAGAAGAGAACATATTTTCCTTATGTCCACCTTGTGAATCATTTGCTAAAGACAGGAGGAGCCCTGAGTGAGGTAATCCAGAACCAGAAGATATTAGCCACAATGTACAGGATAACCATACTACAATAAACAGACCCAAAGAAACTAAATAACAAGGAGGCCGAAGGGAAAATGCATGAATCTTGCACAGATAATAAAACAGACATTAGAGGTGGATAGAAAGAGACACCTGGGTGGGAGAGAGGTGGGGCCGGGAATGGGAATGGGGATCAGATGTGGGGAGGGTGGGGGGAAAGGTTTGCGAGTAAAAACCAAAATTAGTGGGGTGTAACTCTGGGATGGAGAAGGCTCCCAGGATTCTATAGGAGTCACCCTAGCTGGAGATACGGAGACTGAAGTAGCCACCTTCTGTAGCTAGGCAATATTGTCAGTGGAGAGTTGGAAATATCAACCGTCTCACCAAACTTTCAACATAAAATTTGTCCTGCTTACAAGATGTTTAGTGTTTAAGAGGAAACAGATTGAGAGAATGGCCAACCAATGACAAGCCCAACTTGAGATTCGTCCCATGTGAGAAAGCTAACTACTTGCCGCAGACCCTCTGGAGAAAGTGAGCAAGAATTCGGTGAATGAGAAACAGACACCCACAAGGGAGTGTGGATATGAATGCAATTTTTCAAAACGAGCATCAGACTTTTTATACAGAAGAAAATAGGGAAGTTAGGTGACACACCAGCAAGATACAAAGAGGTAACTAGAGGTTACTGGATTCTAACACAAAACAGAGGAATGCAAACACAGAAGGACTGGCAGGAACCAACTGGGATAAAATTCAATGTCAACAACTGGGATCATAAACAGCTCCACCTAAGGTCCACTAAATCTTAGAAGCCACAGTTCCTATTGTAGACTATTGTATAGTCTACCTTCCCCCTAGGCCATTGTAAATACTTGTATCTGGGTGTAACTCAGCTAAGTATCTAGTCTAGTTCTTCCTCAGGTCACAAACTTCCTTATTCCTAGATAGTGCTGAATTCCTGTGTAGGGCAGTGACTTAGCTATTCATGCCCAAGGTTGAATCAAGGACTGCCTAGAATCTTAACCTAGCTCTATGCCAAAAATTCAATCTTTAGAAGCAAAGCACTTATAATGAAGCAATATTTAGGGAAAGCACACAGATCTGTTTACCAACTAAAGCAAGGACATTGGAGCATTCTTTATACAGGATGCCACGATTCCAGGAGACTAAGATTCCATGAACTTTTTTTTTTTAAGTCTCTTATTCTTTTATTTATGTCGTTGGTTACTTTTTTTTCTTTATTAGATATTTTCTTCATTTACATTTCAAGTGTTATCCAGAAAGTTCCCCATACCCTCCCCCATCCCCGCCCTGCTCCCCTACCCACCCCCCTCTCACATAATGGCCCTGGCGTTCCCCTGTACTGGGGCATATAAAGTCTGCATGACCAAGGGGCCTCTCTTCCCAATGATGGCCATGGGACAGCGCCCAGACTTAACAGCCTGTCAGGCGGGTCACTACTGGAGTGGATATAGCAACTACTGACACAATTAATAATACTCTCCTATGCTTTCAGACAGGAGCCTAGAATAACTGTTTCTTGAGAGGCTTTTTTTAGCAGTTGATGGAAATAGATGCACAGACTCACAGCCCAGTATCAGACAGAGCTCGAGAAGTCATGTGGAAGAGTGGGGGATAAGATTGAGTGAGCCCAAGGGGTCAAGGACACCACAAGATGACCTATAGAGTCAATTAATCATGTCCCATGGGGATTCACAGAGACTAAACCACCAACCAAAGAGCATGCAGGGTCTAGACCTAGGTTGCCTACTCATTTGTAGCAGATGTGCAGGTTGGTCTTCATGTGGGTCCTCTAATAATTAGAGCAGGGTCTGTCTCTGACTCTATTGCCTACCATTGGTTCTCACTGGATCCCATTCCCCTAACTGGACTGCCTGACTGGGACTCAGTGGGAGAGGATATGCTTTGTCCTCCTGAGACTTGATGCCCCAGTATGGAATGGTACTCAAGAGATAGCTTCTCTGAGGAGAAGGAGAAGGAAGAAGGAACTTGTAAAGGTGGTGAATGAATGTGCATATATATATATATATATATATATATATATATAGAGAGAGAGAGAGAGAGAGAGAGAGAGAGAGAGAGAGAAAAGAAAAAAGAAGTAATAAAATCACAAGTATTAATTGGTTGCAAGTTGTTTATTGTTATAATCCTTGGTTTTCAGTAGGAAATTTAGATGAAGAAATATGAAACAGTGTCTGAAGATCATTGAAATATATATAAACAAAGGAAAAAGATTCTCATTTGATTTTGGATCACTTGAGGACTAATTTGGACTGTATTCAGAATACTTAGGGAAGATAAAGAGGATGTTAATTATAAGTAAGAGATATTAGTTTCTTGAACGAATATAAACCAAATAAAACCTTGAATTGATAAATGAGGCAAAAGAAGGGAGATTTTCCTCATTCGTACAAAATTAAAATAAAAACAGTACCACCAACCACTATGCAAGTTATGACTCCTTCAGCTCCCTTAATAGAGTCTCCTTTATATATTTATTCTCCATGGCCTGAAAACAACCTTGAAGGTTTGAGAAATTTGATAATCCATCTAACCTTGACTTTAATGAGAACCTAGGAGAGTCTATGGAAAAGCTAAGTTTACAACCTAAGTAAGCTGGGGCATGGCAGAGAAAAGGAATTTACCAATACTGACTTAAAGAGGCATTTGTGTATTCTTCCTTTAAACTCATTTATTCATTCCTACTGAATTCTTTCCTTCAGGTGTTTTACCACAAGAAGATAAACCTTTGGGATTGCTCTATTACACAATAAGGGCCATAACATACTAACTGCTTTTCTCTTAACTTACCCTCTGTTGACAATTATATGGATTTGATCCTTGCTCTTAGTTATCTTTAACTAAGAGTCAGTTTTTAAGATTCTTACAGAACACTATAGAGTTTCAAATTTCAGTCATAGATAAATATGAAATGATAGAAAACTCTTATCCAGTTGGTAACATATGGAATTTCTCATGTAAATTTGTGATTACTAATATTGTCCAGATTTCTCTCATTCCACAGATAGATACATATTTGTTTAAATTTTCCTCTTCTTGATATTCTTCTGTCATATATAATATATATATATATATATATATATATATATATATATATATATATATATATATTTACACATCCCGAGTGCAGCATCCCTTCCATCCCTTCTAGTCTTTTCCTGCCACCTCGCCTACCTCAAACACCCTTCCACCTCCCTTCAAAAAAGAGCAAGGCCTTCCAAAGATCTCAACCAAATATAACAGAACAAGCTGCAATAAGAGGAGGTCACATCAAGAGAGCATTCACATCAATGCTAGGTAACCCAGTAGGAAGAAAAATGGTCCAAAAGGCAGACAGAAGAGCCAGAAAGAGATCCTACTCTTAGTGTGTTAAGAATCCCACGAGAACAGTCAATTGCTCATCCATAACATTTATATAGGGTAGGTGGGTAAGACCCAAACAGGCTTCCAGATCTCTCCGAGTCCATTTGATATCTGGTCAGCTCATTCTCTCATCATGTTCTTGTGGTTTCCTTGATCTATTTACTCCTCCAATCATTCTCCACCCTTCTCTGCAGGACTCTCCGAGCTCTGCTTATCTGGCTGTAGGAAGCTGCATCTGCTATCACAGTTTCTAAATGAAGATTCTCTGTTCTCTCTGATGAAGATTATGCTAGGCTCCAGTCCCAGGACATCAGGCAGGCATGACAAAGTGTAGGACAGAGGTTTTGTGGCTGAGTTCATATTCTAATACCTCAACTTGAGGCCTTTCCTGGCTACAGAGGATGCCTGTTTCAGGCTCTGTGTCTCACATTCCTAAAAGTCTCCAATAGCGCCACTCCAATAGATCCCATGGAGTATCCATTGCACTAGGTCTTAATTCACTCCAGAAATATGCCCTGACCTGTGCATGCTCTTGTAACTGCAAGCATCTCTCAGACTTTCCCCCTCGCTCTACCCTAGGCCTGATACCCACACCCAGTATACTTACTAAATCTATTTTGTTTAGCATTCCCAAAAAGATATTCTATATCCCTTTAAAGCATCCTTGTTACTTAGACTTTCTTGGTACATGCATTATAACATGATTGTCTTTTACTTTAAAGCTAATATTGACTTACATGTGATTATATATCATTGCTTTTCTTTCTGTGTCTGGATTACCTAAAACAGTATGACTTTTTTCTCATTAAATCCATTTGCCAACAAATTTCATGAAATATTTGTTATTTTGTTTTGGTTTATTTTGTTTTTTTAAAATCTAAGTAATACTCTGGTTTTTTTGAATGTACCTCATCTTCTTTGTCCATTTTCAGTTGAGGAGTTGAAGTACATTTAGGTTGTTTCTAATCATAACTATTATTATTAAAGCAGCTATGAAAATAGTTGACCAAGCATCCTTATGTAAGGATGGGTGTCATTTAGGTATATGCCAAAGAGTGGTCTTGATGTAGATTGATTCCCAATTTCCTGAGAAACCACCATATTGATTTTCAAAGTGGTTGGAGAAGTTTGTCCTCCCAACAGTAACTGAGACTGTTTCCTTGTCACATGTCCTTGCCAGCATGAGCTATCAGTTCTGTTTTTGATCTTAGCCATTCTGGTAGTTGTAAGAAGGAATCTCAGTTATTTTATTTCCATTTCCTTGATGACTAAGGATGGTGAACATTTCTTTCTTTCTCAGCCATTTGAAATTACACTATTGAGAATTCTCTGTTTAGAACTGTTAAACTGGATTATTTAGTTTGCTGATGTCTACTTTCTTGAGTTCTTTATAAATTTTGAACATTAGCCCTCTGTCAGATGTATAATTGAGGAAGATTTTCTACCACTTTCAGGTTGCTGTTTTATCCTATTGGTATCCTTAGCCTTGAAAAACTTTTCAGTTTCATGAAGTTCCATTTATTAATTTTTTTTTTTATCTTAATGCCTGAGCTATTGGTTTTCTGTTCAGGAAGTTGTCTTCTGTGTCAATGTGTCCAAGGCTATAACACACTTTCTCTTTTATTAATTTCAGTCTTCCAGTTTTCTGCTCAGGTCTTTGATCCACTTGGATTTGAGTTTTACTCATAGATTTAGATATGGATCTATTGACATTCTTCTACTTATGGACATTCAGTTAGACCAGCACTATTGGTTAAAGATGATTTCTTTTTTGATAAAATTTTGGCTTCTTTGTCAAAAATCAAGTGCTTGTAGGTATGTGAATTTGTTTTTGAATTTTTAATTTGTTTCTGTTGATAAACATGTATATTTTTTGCAAATGCCATGTAGGTTTTTTTTTAACAATTGCTCTGTAGTATCATTTCAAATCAAATATGATGATAACTCTAGAAGTTCTTTTATTGTACAGAATTATAAGCTTTCCTATTCTGTTTTTTTTTTTTCCATATGAAGCTGTTGTGTATTGTCTTTTCAAGGCCTATAAAGAACTACATTGGAATTTTTGATGGGAATTGTGTTAAATCTGTATATTCCTTTTGGTAAAAATGGACAATTACAATGTTAATCCAGGTATTCATGACCATGGAAGGTCCATGACTATATTTTGAAGTCTTCTTTAATTTCTTTCTTCAAAGGCTTAAGCTTCTTGTCATACAGGTCTTTTGTTTGCTTGGTAGGAGTTACAGCGAGACAGTTTATATTATTTGTGGCTATTGTGAAGGGTGTTTTGTAGGAATAATTTTGTACACTGTTTAAAATTTACCCTTGTATTATTCAAATGCTGATTCTCTGTCATCGTACTTAAATCTAGACACAGAATTGTAATGCTTTTACCAAGAATCTCCTGTCTCGCTTGTGTAAACAACACTTACCATCTATTCTTCTCATCATCAGTTAAGGCTTATCACCAAAATGCTGAGAAATATAGAGAATAGGGTGGAAATTCCAACAACCAAAGGGTTCCAAGGCATGAATAAGGGGTCTTGAAAAAGATCATGGAAAAACACCTGAGGCCCAAAAAGCCACATCAAGAATAATATACAAGTATCATGGGATGGGATGGGTAGCTAGTTTAGCTTAGAAAGCTAAGGTAGAGCATTTCACTATTCAGCTATTGAGATATAGTTTTAAATAATTCTCGGTTTATCTGTGAGTTTATAAGGACTAGCATAAAGTAAAGGAATAATCCAATTAATAATTGGATTAATTTACTGATTACATTTATATTAAGAAACATTCATTTACAGTGTTGTTTCACTGCTTTCTTTCTTGGCCCATTTGTTGTTTCTGTAATATTTTTTAGTTAATTTTGTATTCAGATATTTTGTTGAAGGTGTTTGTCAGGTATAGGCGTTTCCTGATAGAATTTTTGTGGTCACTTATGTATACTATCATATCTAAGAATAGAGATATTTTGACTTCTTCCTACCTAATTTATATCCCCATCATCTACTTCAGTTATCTTATTGCTCTAGCTACAACTTTATTATTATATTGAATAGATATGGAGAAAGTGGATAGCCTTGTCTTGTCCAAGATTTTAACGGGATTGGTTTCACTTTCTTTCCATTTTATTTGATGTTGGCTATCAGCCTGCTCTATGTCTCCTTTATTATGTTTAGGTAAATGCCTTGTATCCCTCATCTCTACAAGACTTTTTTCATGAATGGATGTTAAGATTTGTTCAAGGCTTTTCAGCATTAGTATGCAATCTCACAAATTTCTTTCTTTTTTTAATTTATTATCTATTTATTTATTTATTTATTTATTTATTGGGTTTTTTTGAGACAGGCTTTCTCTGTATAGCAGTCCTGGAACTCACTTTATAGACCAGGCTGACCTCCAACTCAAAAATCTGCCAGCCTCTGCCTCCTGAGTGCTGAGATTACAGGTATGCACCACCATGCCCAGCACTAATTTCTTAATTTCAATGCACTTACTGCAATGAACTTTCCTCTTAGCACTGCTTTAATTTTATCCCATAAGTTTGAGTATGCTGGGCATTCATTTTTATTGAATTCTACAAAGTTTTTAAATTCTTTATTTCTCCCTTGACAAAGTGATCATTCAGAAGAGAGTTATTCAGTTTCCATGAGTTTGTAGGCTTTCTGTTGTTTCTTTTATTGTAGAATTCCAGCTTTAATTAAAGGTGGTCTGATAAGGTACAGTGGGTTATTTCAATATTCTTTTTAATAACATATTTTATTCACTTTATATCCCAATTGCAGGCCCCCCTCTGCTTTAAGTTCTGCTTTTTAATGTCCCACAATTACCTCCTCCTTCTCCTCTGAGAAGAGGTTGCCCCTTTTTGTTACCACCCCACTCTGGCACATCTAGTTTCAGCACGAGTAGGCATATTCTCTACAACTAAGACTACCCTAACCTCTGCAGTCCAGGTAGGGAAAGGGGTTCCAATGGCAGGCAACACAGTCCAAGACAACCCACACTCAAGTTGTTAGGGGACCCACATGAAAACAAAGCTATGCCCCAGAGCCGTGAGGTAGCCAGCTTGTGTCCCGGATCCCTCTAAGACCAGCCTGATGAGATCAGCTCAGAGTTTGCAGAGGGTGAGCAAGTAGACTGCAGAAGCCACACAGCTACTGAGACAGGCAGAAGCAACACAGCTTCTGGGACAAACCCCTGTTTCAGACTCCAGATATCCAGGCACCTTCCCTGCCAGAGGAGAGGTGTCTGCCTCGGAGGGCTCTGACAGCCAGAGCAGGTGAGAGAGCCATCTTGTGTCTTGGGTCTCTCTGAGAAATCAGACACGTCCACTCGTGTGTCTGACGTCTTCGTTGGGTAGAAGGCCCTGTCCGGGACAAACCCCGGAAGTAGAAGTCGGTCCTCCGTCCAGACTTCCGGTCTGGAGACACGTGTAAGGGTATTTCTCCTTTCGAACGGACTTCTCTGATGTGACTGGTGACTTTAAGTCTTCTCTCGACCTGAGGGTCCTGTCGACACAGAGGCTAACAGAATCACAGGAGGAACAGGCTACAGCCAGAGACAACTATAACAACTAACACCAGAGAATACCAAATGGCAAAAGGCAAACATAAAAATCTCACCAACAGAGAGGAGGTAAGGGAGCCATTTTGTTTCCCAGGTCCCTCTGAGTGCAATGTGCACAAATCAGCTTGCAGACTGGGGAGGGTGAGCAGAGGACTGCAGAAGCAACAGAGCTTCTGGGACAGGCAGAAGCCACACAGCTTTTGGGATAGACCCCAACTTCTGGCTGCAGAAATCAGGGAAACCTTCCCTGCCAGAGGAGAGGTGGCTGCCCGGGAGGGCTGTGACACCCAGAGCAGGTATGGGAGCTATTTTGTCTCCTGCATCCCTCAGAGACCAATGTATGCAGATGAGCTTGTGGACTGTGGAGGGTGAGCGAGCAGAGTGTAGAAGCAACAGAACTTCTGGGCACCTTCCCTGCCAGAGGAGAGGTAGCAGCCTGGGAAGGCTGTGACCCCCAGAGCAGGCTGTGCAGGTGAGCATGCATACTAAGAAGGCAACACATCTTCTGAGACAGGACCCTTTTCTGGCCTTCATCTTCAAGCAGGAGGCAATTCTGAACGCCAGACCTCTGAGCACCATCTCTGCAAGAGGAGAGTTTGCCTGAAGAGAGTACTCTGACTACTGAGACTCAGAAAAGAGCTGGACTCCCAGGACAGCTGACAGAAACTAAAAGAATCACAGGAGAAAAAGGCTCCAGCCAGAAACAACTATAACAACTAACTCCAGGGATTACCAAATGGTGAAAAGCAAGCGTAAGAATCTTCCCAACAGAAACCAAGATTGTTCACCACCATCAAAACCCAGCACTTCAACCTCAGACAATCCTGGATACGCCAACACACCCAAAAAGCAAGATGTGGATTCAAAATCATATTTCATGATGCTGGTAGAGGACCTTAAGAAGGACTTTAATAACTCACTTAAAGAAATAAAGAACAGTGCTAAAGAGGTAGAAGTCCTTAAAGAATCACAGGAAAACACTGATAAACAGATGATGGAATTGAAGAAAACTCTCCAACACCTAAAAATAGACATAAAAACAATAAAGAAAGCCCAAAGTGAGACAACTCTGGAGACAGAAACCCTAGGAAAGAAATCAGGAGCCATAGATGCAAGCATCAGGAACAGAATACAAGAGATGGAAGAGAGAATCTGAGGTGCAGAAGATTCCATAGAGAACATGGGCACAACAATCAAAGAAAATGCAAAATGCAAAAAGATTCTAACTCAAAACATCCAGGAAATCCAGGACACAATGAGAAGACCAAACCTATGGATGATAGGGGTAGATGAGAATGAAGATTTTCAAGTTAAAGGGCCAGCAAATATCTTCAACAAAATTATAGAAGAAAACTTCCCAAACCTAAAGAGAGAGAGATGTCCATGAACATACAAGAAGCCTACAGAACTCCAAAATGACTGGACCAGAAAAGAAATTTCTCCCAACACATAATAATCAGAACAACAAATGCACTACATAAAGACAAAATATTAAAAGCAGTAAGGAAAAAGTTCAAGTAATATATAAAGGCAGGCCTATTAGAACTACACAAGGTTTCTCACTATACATTATGAAAGCCAGAAGATCCTGGACAGATGTTATACAGACCCTAAGAGAACACAAATGACATCCCAGGCTGCTATACCCAGCAAAAATATCAATTACCATAGATGGAGAAACCAAAGTATTCCATGACAAGACCAAGTTCACACAATACACTTCATAAAAACGAGCCCTTCAAAGGATAATAATGGGAAAAAACCAACACAGGGACAGGAATTACACCTTAGAAAAAGGAAGAAAGTAATTCTTCAACAAACCTAAAAGACAGCCACAAGAACAGAATCACAACTTTAACAACAAAAATAACAGGAAGCAACAATAACTTTTCTTTAATTTCTATTAAAAATCAATGGAATCAATTCCCCAATAAAAAGACATAGACTAATAGACTGGCTACACAAACAGAACCCAACATTTTGCTGCTTACAGGAAACCCATCTCAGGAAAAAAGAGAGATACTACCTCAGAGGGAAAGGCTGGCAAAGAATTTTCCAAGCAAACAGTCTTAAGAAACAAGCTGGAGCAGCCATATTAATATCGAATAAAATTGACTTTCAACACAAAGTTATCACAAAAGACAAGGAGGGGTACTTCATATGCATTAAAGATAAAATCTTCCAAGATGAATTCTAAATTCTGAATATCTATGCTCCAAATGCAAGAGAAGCCACCTACATTAAAGAAACTTTAGTAAAGCTCAAAGCACATATTACACCTCACACAATAATATTGGGAGACTTCAACACCCCACTCTCACCATTGGACAGAAACTGGAAACAGAAACTAAATAGAGACACATGGACACTAACAGAAGTTATGAAACAAATGGATTTAATAGATATCTACAGAACATTTTATCCTAAAACAAAAGGATATATCTTCTTCACAGCACCACATGGCACCTCCTCCAAAACTGACCATATAATTTTTCACAAAATAGGCCTCAACAGATACAAAAATACTGAAATTATCCCATGCATCCTATCAGATCACCACGGACTAAGGCTGATCTTCAATAACAGCATAAATAATAGAAAGCCAGCATTCACTTGGAAACTGAACAACACTCTACTCAATGATACCTTGGTCAAGGAAGAAATAAAAAAAACAATAAAATAAAGACTTTTTGAGATTAATGAAAATGAAGCCACAACATACCCCAAATTATTGGACACTTGAAGGCAGTCCTAAGAAGAAAACTTATAGCCCTGACAGTCATCCATAGGATGGAACACAGGGCTCCCAATGGAGGAGCTAGAGAAAGTACCCAAGAGGCTGAAGGGGTTTGAAACTCTATAGGTGGAACAATATGAACTAACCAGTACCCCCAGAGCTCATGTCTCTAGCTGCATATGTAGCAGAAGTTGGCCTAGTCAGCCGTCATTGGGAAGAGATGCCCCTTGGTCTTACAAATTTTATGTGTCCCAGTACAGGGGAATGCCAGGGCCAAGAAGTGGTTGTGGGTGGGTAGGGGAGTAGGGTAGGGGAGGAGGTATAGGTTACTTTTGGGATAGCATTTGAAATGTAAATAAAGAAAATTTTAAAAAATAGAAAAAGAACAAAAAACAAAGAAAGAAAACAAAGCTACACATCTTCTGTGACATGTATAAATGTCTACATGGTAATTGTCCGAACCATTCCTGCTCTTTGGTTGGTAGTTCAGTCTTTGATATTTCCCCTTGGACCAAGGATAGTTGACTCTTTGAGTCTTTTCATGGTGTCCTTGACCTCTCCAGCTCATTCAATTCTATGCCTCACTCTTCTAGAAGACTCTGAGTGCTTTGCCTGATGTTAAGTTAGTTGTGGATTGTTGCATATGTTTTCATGCCCTGATGTGAGAAGCCTCTCAGAGACAGTTTTGCTAGGCTCTTAACTGCAAGCATAGCAGAGTATCATTAATAGTTAATAATGTCAGGGGTTGGCTCTCTAAATGGGATGGTTCTCAAGCTGGGCCAACATTTGACTGTTTCCTCAAATTCTGTCCCTTCATTATCCCTGTTTATCTTTTGGGTAGGACACATTTTGTGTTGAAGTTTTTCTGGGTGGGTTGATATCCCCATCCCTTCACTAGAAGTCTTGCTTTGCTACTAGAGGTGGCCACTTCAACTCTAGATCCCCTGATGATAGGAATTTCAGCTAGAGTCATTACCATATACTCACTGTACCCTTCCCTGTCCCAGGCCTCCAGCAAATTTCAGAGATACACCCCATCACCACAAATTTCCATTCTCACTTGGAGACAGCTTTTACCATACCCCACTCCCCACCTCACCCCTCTTTGGGCCCAGTTCCCTCTCTCCATCTACCTCTGATGAAGATTTTGTTTCCCTTTCTGAGTAAGATTCAAGCATCCTCCCTTGTTACCCAGTTTCATTGGTTTTTGAGGATCATAGTATAGTTATCCTGCACTTTATATTAGCTATAAATGAGCACATACCATGCATGTCTTTCTAGGTCTATGTTAACTCACTCAGGATGATATTCTCAAGTTCCATTCACTTGCTTGAAAATTTTGTGTTGCCTTTGTTTTTAATAGCTGAATATTATTATATTGTGTAGATGTACTACATTTGCTTTTTACCATTAATTTATTTATTCAATTTGCATTCTGATCACAGTCCCCTGTCACATGGCTCCTCTCACTCAACCCTTCCTTTTAGGTCTGAAAAGTGTTAGGTGTCCCCCTCTGGGTTCCAATCTACCCTGACACTTCAAGATATTACAGGACAAGGGACATACTTTCCCACTGAGGCCAGAAAAGGCAACCAAGTTAGATGAACTGAATCCACAGGCAGGCAACAGAGTCAGGGGAAGCCCCAACTCCAGTTGTTGGAAGACTTGCATGAAGATCAAGCTGCACATCTATAGAAGTGCAGAAGCCTAGATCCAGCTTTTGTGTGTTCTTTGGTTTGTGGTTCAGTATCTTGGAACACACAAGGGTACCAATTATTTGACCCTGATTGTCTTTTCGTGGAGTCTCTATTTCCTCTGGCTTCCTCAGTTCATCTCCCAACACTTTTGTAAGACTTCTAGAGCCCAGTCTAAAGTTTGTCTGTGGGCCTCCGCTAGGTGAAGCCTCTAAGAGGGCACTTATGCTAGCCTCCTCTCTTTAAATCTGGCTGACAGACACAAATATAGCCAGAGGCTTTGAGATAGTTGAAGGAAGAAGGCATGCCAGCAATATATATCAATTGATCCTCTCAGGACAGACAGCTCAGTGCATTACCCACAGATTGGCAAAGGGTTGCTACTACATTCATTTATGTCCATCTAACACAGAGAACTTATGTAACCAGGCCAGCAGTGACAAATATAGCTGTCAACAGTGACTTCACATGTTATATCATTGTGACAAGGCTTTGACCATCAAAGAGGCATTAAAGTCTCACACTCTGTCCCTATGAATCTACAACCTGCACAATCAGAGTACTATCTGTTTCCTCCATCCTCCATGGAGATATGGCTGACTGGCACATTCATCAATTTTAGTTCCCAGCAACCACATGGTGCCTCACAACCATAAGAGCAGATTCCCCTCTTCTGTCATGCAGGCATACTGTATTTTCTTTATCCATTCTTTAGTTGAGGGACATCTGAGTTGTTTTCAGTTCTTGGCTATTATAAATAAATAAAGCTATTATGAACATAATTGAGCAAGTGTCCCTTTTGTATTATGCAGCATTTTGGAGACCAGCGTAGTATAGCTGGGCTTGGGATAAAATTCTTCCCAATTTTGTGAGAAAGTGCCAAACCAACTTCCAAAGTGGTTATACAACGTGGTTTGCACTCCCACTAGCAATGGAGAAGTGCGATCCTTACTCCACATCCTCACAACCATTTGCTATCTCTGGAGTTTTTGATCTTCACCATTCTGATGGATATAAAACAGAATCTCATTGTCATTTTGATTTGCATTTCCTTGATTCCTAAGGAAGTTGAATATTTCTTTAAGCATTTCTTGGCCATTCCTAATTTCTCTGTTGAGAATTCTCTGGGTTTCTGCTATTTGGTTTGGTGTTTGTTTGTTTTTGTTTTTGTTGATGTTTTGTTTTATTTTTAATTTAATTTTTTTTTACTTATTCACTTTATATTTCCATCACTGTTCCCCTCCTGGTCACCCCCTCCTTTTCTCTTCTGAATGGTTGGGGTTCCCTTGGGTATAACCATCACCTGGCCTTTAAATCTCTATGAGACTAGGTGTTTTCTTTTCCACTGAGGACAGACAAGGCAGCCCAACTAGAAGAACATATTCCATGTACAAGCAACAGATTTTTGAATATCCCATGTTCCAGTTGTTAAGGACCCACTAGATGACCAAGCCATATATGTGCTACATATGCAGGGAGGCCTAGGTCCAGCCCGCGTGTGTTCTTTGGTTGGTGGTTCAGACACTAAGAGCCCCAAAGGTCCAGGTTAGTTGACTTTTTGTTTTTCTGTGGAGTTCCTAACTCCTTAGGAGCTGTAATCCTTCCTCCTGTTCCTATATAAGAGTCCCCAAGCTCCATCACTGTTTGGCTGTGAATCTGCATCTGTGTGAGTTAGTTGGTAGGTGAGGACTCTCAGAGGACAGCCATGCTAAACTCTTATCTGCAAGCATAACAGAGGATCATAAATAGTGTCAAGGATTGGTGCTGGCCTGTGGGATGGGTCTCTAGTTGGGCCTACTATTGATTGCCCATTCCCTCAGTCTCTCTTACCTCCCCTGTGCATGCATTCCTTGCAGACAGGATAAATTTGGGGTTGAAAGTTTTATATGTATATTGGTGTCTATTGCTACACTGGCGTTCCTGTCTAGCTACAAAAGATGTTTTCTTTATGTTTCATATGCCCACTGATTCCCAGCTAAGATTACCCCTCATTGATTCTTGGGTGCCTCCTTTATCCCAATTCTGTGTCTCATCTATTCATTTTCACGGCTATCAAACCATCTCTCCTATCCTTCCCCACATCTCATGCTGACTCCCCCATTCCCCTCCCCATCCTACCCTAATTCCCTCTCTCTATCTGCCTCTTATGACTATTCTATTCCCCTTTCTAAGTGATATTCAAGCTTCCTCACTTGGGCCTTCCTTCTTGTTTAGCTTCTTTGGCTCTTTGGAGTGTAATATGATAACGATATTTTCCATCCGTTTGCGTGCAAAATTCATATCTTTGTTGTTAATGGACTGTGGTTTCCCTAATTTCTTTATCAACACTTTTATTCTATGTTTAAAGGAGGGCTACTGTTTTGTTTGTTTGTTTGTTTGTTTTTAATTAATTTTGTATCCAGTTATTATGCTGAAACTGCTTATTAGCCATAGGAGTTCTCTGGTACAATTTTGGGGGTCATTTATAAATACTATAATATCATCTGTGAATAGTGAATCTTTGACTTCTTCCCTTACAGGCTGTGTGCCCTTAATTTCCTGTACTTGTCTTATTGCTCTAGCTAGAACTTCATGTACTATATTGTATAGGTAGGTGGAGAATGGGACACCTTGTCTTTTCATGAATTTAGCAGCATTCCTTTAAGTTTCACTTCATTAAATTTGATGTTGGTTGTTTACCTGCTTCATCTTGCTTCTTACTGTATTTAGATATGCACCTCATATTCCTTCTCTCTCCTAGCATTTTAATATGAAGTGGTATTTGATTTTGTTTTTCAGCATCAAATGAGATGATCATGTGATTTTTCTTTCAGTTCATTTATATGGTGCACTACACAGGTGAACTATCAGATAGTAAACCATCACTGCATTCTTGAGATGAAACCTATTTGATAATTGTGTATAATGTTTCTGATGTGTTCTTGGATTTTGTTTGCAAGTATTTTATTGAGAATTTTGTATCACTGTAAGAAAAATTTGTCTTAAATTATTTTCTTCTTGAGTGTTATTTTGATGTTGGTGATAGTAATGTGTGTGTGTGTGTGTGTGTGTGTGTGTGTGTGTGTGTGAGTTCATGTGCATGTGTGTGCATTTTTGCTTCCCTTCTTTTGTTTTGGCTGATGTGGGGTTATTTCCAATGTTTTTATGAGTATAGTAAATCTTGTGTTGACGTTTTCCTTCTAATGTATTTTATAGGGCTGGATTTGTGGATAGACAATATTTAAATTTGGATTTGTCATGGAATATCTTATTTTCTACAGTAAAATTTTTGTGGATGTAGTAGTCTCAGCTGGCTCTGTTGTCTCTTAAGAATGTAGTACATCTGGCCAGCACCCTTGTACTTTTAGTTCCTCCTTGATTAGTTAAGTATAATTCTAATAAATCTAATGTTGTATGTTACCCTTCTTTTTTTCCTTTGCAGCTTATCCTATTCTTTTTTGTTCAGTTTTTTTAATGTTTTGATTATTATGTGACTGAAAGACTTTCCTTTATGCTCTAATATATTTGGTGTTCTGTATGCTTCTTGGAACTTTATAGACATTTCCTTCTATAGTTTAGGAGTAGTTTTTTCTATGACTTTTAAAAATATTTTTTTCTGATCCTTTGAGTTAGGAATTTTCTATTAAATCTTAGCTTTGATCTTTTCATAATGTCTCATATTTCCTGGATTTTTATGTGAAGAATTTTACTGGTTGAATGGTTTCTTTGACTGATGTATCTATTTCTTCTCTCATGTCTTCCACACTGTCTTAGTTAGGGTTTTACTGCATGAACAGACAACGTGACAAAGGCAAGTCTTATAAAAACATTTCATTGGGGCAGGTTTACAGGTTCAGAGGTTCAGTCCATTATCATCAAGGTGGAAACATGGCAGTATCCAGGCAGGCAAGACACAGGCAGAGCTGAGAGTTCTACAATCTTCATCCAAAGGCTGCTAGTGGAAGACTTACTTCCAGGCAGCTGGGGTGTGTCTTAAGCCCACGCCCACAGTGACACACCTACTCCAACCAGGTCACACCTATTCCAACAAGGCCACACCTCCAAATGGTGCCACTCCCTGGTCCAAGAATATACAAACCATCACACACACCTACAATTGTGTCTTTTATCTTATATCTTCTGTTGGTGAGGCTTCCATCTGCAGGTCTGTGTTTGACTACCTAGATTTTCTATCCCATAATTTCCTCAGTTTGTGTGTCTTTTGTCACTTCTGTTACTATTTTAAGGTCTTAGACAGTTTTATTCCTTTCCTTCAACTGTAAAGTTTTTCTTTCCATTCTTTAAGGGACTTATTGATTTCCTCCAATTTTTTATTTTCTTTTCATTTATTTCTTTAAGGGATTTAGGTGCTTCCTCTTTAAAGACTTATATTGTCTTCCTAAACTTGGTGTTGAGGTTGTTTCCTTGTGCTTCTTCTGCCTTGAAATATTCAGGGACAGCTGCAGTGTGTTGACTGAGTTCGAGTCACACATTGTCTTGGTTGTTATTGATTGTTCCCTTATACTGACATTTAAACATCTATATTTGGAGTGATTCTACATCTATGTGCTGATTTATGAGTTAGTCTTTGTTGGATAGGTAGGGTTCCTTTCTTTCTTTCTTTCTTTCTTTCTTTCTTTCTTTCTTTCTTTCTTTCTTTTTTCTTAAATTCTGCTGCCTCTGTTCTTCTGGATTAAGTAGCCTAGAGTTGCATATAGGGTGTCTATCTGAGTTAAGAGATGTAATCCTGATGGCCCAGATGGCCACTGCTGCATCATGGTTTGCCATACAATCTAATCGTTGAATTCTGGTAATATGCTTGGCCTTCGATCTGACCTGTGGGCCTTTGGGCTGCTTCTGCCTGGCTTCCAAAACTCTGTCTCTGTCTCTTGGCTTCAAGACACTGTCCTGGCCTCTGATGCAGTAGGAAGCTGTGAGCTGGAATAAAGTGAGGATGGTTGGGTTGGGTTATTCTAGGCAGATGAGGGCAGAGGCTCACTTGGTTTTCAGGGACCTGGCAGGTCCTCTGTTGTAGTAGAAGGCTTCTACCAGAGATAAGGGGCTAAGACATGGTGACTGGCAGATATTTATTTTATTGAAGATCCATTTAAACATATAGAAGGTGTTCATGGTCCAGATTTTCATCAATCTATTAATACTTTTTTTTCTTAGCCCAGTAGATGGAACTGGTTGCTTTGTTTCAATTATTATAGTTATAAATCCTCAAATATTGTTTCAGATCTATGTTATTTAATTATTTCTAGCAATAGATTCATACTCTAACATTATGGTTTTATTGCAGACAGAAATAAGCAAGCTGATGCATTAACTTGCCATATTTTTCCTTCTCTAGATGAAAATTGGGAAAGGGTATGTATCTGTCATTGCCGATGGACTAGAATGTGGCAGATTCATTTATTCATTTCTGTTTCTTCTGACTATTTCCTATGGATTCCAAGGAAAATGACTGACAATAAGGAGATAATGAGAAATCACTGGAAATAGAGAAAACCTCCAGTTAAAAGACAAATGACAAATCAACCATGATTATATGATCAGAAGCCAAGTCCTACCTAGTGCCAAGTTAAGGCACTATGCACCAAGGGGCAAGTTATTCTTCTAATAACTCTGTGTTTTTGCCATACCTTGGAACTATAATAGACTTCTTTATTCATTTGGACAATGAATTGTGTGTAATTTTTTTCATTGGGATTTGAACTATTTCCACATTGTATAGGACACCATAATATTCATGTTTCTATTAAAAAGAAAACATGGGCTTACATTCTATATGATACCAGAACTACTAATTGCTAATCATAATTTTCAACATATTCTCTAGATTCTTTTAATCCAAATAGTAGTGTGCCTAGTAGTACTGCTGAACATAGCTTGAATCTTTGTTCCTGGTAGCAGAATATTACACATAATGCTTTCACTTTTCTGATGTAATAAAGTACTTTATTACTAGGATATTCATGAAACAAGTGACAATTAAATGTATACATAACAAGTCAAATCAAAACTATTCTGGATATCTTTCATTAAATATATAAAACTGGGGATGGAGCTGGAACATTGCCCAAGAATGGAAATGTGAGAATTATGATGCTAGTGTAAAAACTCTAAGAAAACAAACCAGGAGGATTGTAACCTCAAGCTATTCCAAAAAGTTGAAATATTCATGAAATGTGCTTTTGTGACCTAACCCAGTTGTAGAGGAATATGTTTTCTTCAGATTATTCGTTAAAAATGGCTATTGTTTTCTATTGGTCTCTCTGACAAAACATGTTTTGCCACATGTAGCTTGTCCTTGTGGTTATAAATTTTATTTATGTGACTATTCTTAGTCATTAGAATATAAACTGTTTGATGCTCTAAATAAGTTGGCTATCACCTGAGACTTTAGTCTACTTCAATTTTAGGAGCTATTCTTCCAGGCTCCACTGTCTCTAGAACAGTAGCCAATCCATGGCTTGTGATCACATCCCCTCCCCACTGTAGTTATTTTGATTTTATTTTTAAGATTTATTGCATTTTACTTTGCTTATTAGTTTTTTACTGTATTTAAGTGTATACAAATGACTGTAATACCCATGGATGTCAAAAACAGGGACCAAATTCCCTAGAAGTGGAGTTACAGACATTCATTTATACCCCAACTAGAAGTAGAGTTACAGACACTTATACCCCTGGCACATGAGTTCTGGCAACTAAAGTCAGGTCCTGTAGAAGAGTACCAAGCACATTCAAGCAACAACTGAGCTTTCTCCAGAAGTTGTATTTCAATGTTTCTACAGTCAAGGAGTTTTGTTAGTGCAATCTACAACAAAAACAAAAACAAAAACAAAAACAACCTGTCCTGTGTTTAAAAACTAATATGTGAGTAGCATTTTGTTGGAAAAGTGTTGTTAGATATCGAGAAAAGCCCTTATACTTTTTAAAACACAAACATGAAAGATAACTACAAACTTTTCAAAAGATTTTAAATTGTGGTCCCAAATATAAAGGAAAAGTCCTTGGGGAGTTGCAGCTGTATGACCATTTAAGAAAATGAAATCTAAATAGACTTCAGTGGAGAATGGATGGATGAATAACTGTTGGTTTTGAAATCTTCTTTCTTTTAACTGTAATGTTCAGATTTGTGCAAAAAAATTTACAGACATATCCCAAACATTTCATAACCAGCTCAGTTGTTAACAGGATGCTTCTCTGTCTTGCTATTTGCCTTACACTCTGTATATTTCTACCTTTCTTTTATTCTATCTACATTTATTTTCTGAACCATTTAAAAATTCATTAGAGATATGGTCTTTTATTAGAGGTATTGCAATATATTTTTCAAGACTAAATCTATGCACAGTATATTTATAAATATCTTGTATCTGTATGGATACTGAACCATTATCTAATTCATGATACATGACATGGTTCTATCAACTTACGTTCTAATGTTGACATCAATTACATGCTCAGTTTTAGAATGCTACATTGCAGCAAAATGTCACCACCTTTCAGCTTCCCTCAATCTGGGACACTGTCATCATAGGCTATATTTGTCTTCCGTGACCTTTATAGTCTGAAGAATTCAGGCTTGTTACTTTATCAAGTTTCTTACTAGTCAGATTGCACTCATTTTTTTTTTTTCTCTTTGGATTCAGAATAATTCCAGAAACATTTCATCTCAGCATATTGCAGTCACCAGGCTTATTTATATATTTCTATTCTTTGATCCCATTCTTTTTTCTTCATTCCCCTGAGATAATGTCAACTGTTAATAAAATTACCCTACTAGGTTGTAGCTACCACTAACTTTTATGAAGTTAATACATAGATGGAATTCTTAATTTCTATGAAATTTAAACCATCACATGAGGAACTTAATGCTGACTAGCAGTTCAGTGAGAAAGCTTTTATCTGCAGTGGGATGGAGATCATTCAACAGGTAAAAGTGCTTTTATTTCAAACATGACCACCCTAGTTCAGTCCTAGGAACACAAGGTAGAAGAAAAATAGTAACTCCTAAAAGCCGGTCTCCGTCTTCTACGCATGTAGGATGGAATTCACATGCTCCTTAAAATTAATTAAAATATTAATTAACTATTTAATTAATTAGGATATTAATTATCTGATTAATTAAAATATTAAATAATTAAAATAAAATATTAAAGAAAAAACCTTTTATTATGAATCTTCAGTATAGCTAAAATATGTAAATCTAAGTACAAACAATGAAATTGGAACCAAAATTACTTTCACAACATGGTTTAGTGCATGCAAAAAATCATACCCCCCATTTGGAATGCATAGCTCAAGAAAATAAAGGTATAAATACATGCTATGGTTTAGATATCATACTCAGTCCAAGGACTTTATATGCTAAAATCAACTGTTGCCAATATCATGAGATGAGAAGTACTAGGATATTTTAAGGGGATACACATAGTAGTAGGTAAATATGGTAATATCATTAGAAGATATTAACGCTAGGCATGCCTCAGTGGTTCGGGAATGGATTATTTACCCATTGAAAAACTACTATAAAAAGACATGCAAATGCTTGACTTCTTCCATCTCCCCGACACATCTGCTTGGAGATTTCATCTCCATCATTCTATATTGATACTATAAGAAGACCTGACCAGATGAATTTGGCTGGTCTTAAATTCTCCTACATCCAAGAATTTGAGCTAAATAAGCCTTTCTTTATAAATCACCTAGTTGTAAGGATTTTGTCAGAATTGAAAATGCTGTCTTTTTTCCCCTGGATGGTTTTAACTCCTTTGTCATATTTGTGTGTGTGTGTGTGTTTGTATTATATATACATGTGCATATATATACATCCATAATGATATAATGTTGAAATTTGTAGTCCTATACCTAATACTTTGAATATCAGAAATAATTTAGAACTTGAAACTTTGAATTATGTTTGAGATATTTATTTTTATTAGATAATTTTCTTTATTTATATTTCAAATGTTACCCCCTCTCTTGGATTCCCCTTCAAAAATCCCCTATTCCTTCCTACCTCCCCCTGCTCACCAAACCACCCACTTTTGCTTCCTTTCCCTGGCATTCCTCTACACTTTGGAGTAGAGCCTTCACAGGATCAAGGGCCTCTCCTCCCACTGATGTCCAACAAGGCCATCTTCTGCTACATATGCAGTTGGGACCATGGGTCCCTCCAAGTATCCCATTGTGAACTTCATTCTCCCACTGTCTCTCCCAATACCTGCATCAGACTTGGGACTCCTGAACCATACAGACAGGAACATGTTGTTCTTTGAGAGACTCTACAGAGCAGCTGATTCACACAGATACAAATACCCACTCCCAAGCAGTGGATAAAGCTTAAGGACTCTTATGGAAGAATAGGAGGAAGGTTTGCAGGCCCAGAAGTAAATCGGAACTCCATAGGAAGACCAACAGAGTCAAATAATCCAGACTTTGGATTCTCAAAATCTGAATCACCAATCAAAGAACATACATATGCTAGACCTAGGCCTCCCAGAACATATGTAGCAGGTACACAGTGTGTTCTTCATGTGGATCTCAGACAACTGGAAAGGGGGCTATCTCAAAAGCTGCTGCCTGTAAGTGAGATATGTTCTTCTAGCTGGGATGCCTCGTCTGGCCTCAGTGTGAGAGGAATCACCTAGTCTTGCAGAGATTTGAGTGTCAGGTTGGGGGAAGACCCAGGGTCTTCCTACCAGTTCAGAGGAAAAGGGGAGCACAAAGAGAAGGACTGTATGTGTGGAGGATGACCAGGAGTGGGGACAGTGATCTGGATGTAAAGTGAATAAGCAAAAATACAATAATTTAAAATTAAGTAAGTAAGAAAGAAAGAGAAAAGAACAAATGTGAAGTCAGTAACCTTGAAGATGATCAGATCCTTTAATGAATTCAGAAATATATTTGAAGTTATGCTATGAATTGATGTGGTTAACTATAAGATTAAGCTTTATTTAGATTTTTGTTTCATGTTTAAAAGGTATGTTTTCAAGGTTCAGCCTAGGGTGGATTATTAGAATCAAGCTAAGTTTGTCTACTAAAATATACTGGACAAAAATAGATGGTCCTGAGGCCTACAAGAGGAGGCAACTGAGTCTTCACAACAGGGTCAGCTACAGTAGAAGGCCCAAGTATCAACAGCTGCCTTGAGGTCAATGGCATCCCAGCAGAGGAGACAAGGGAGGCCTGCCATACCCCATCCTGCCTAAATCTAGCCCAAATCAACTCTGACAATGACTTATTCCAAACTTGGATGGATCCCACCACTGCTCCAACCTATGGTAGCCCACCAAATCATGTGCTGCTTGCCAACAGTCTGGCCAATGGAAGTTGGAATGCTCCCATGTGGGCTTGCCCTTTATGTCTAGTCACAACGGCCCCACCAGTGCAGACACTGCAGACCCTCTAGCCTTTGAGTTATTTGGCCTGATGGACTACTGACAGATCCTAGACTCAGTGACCTCTATCACCCTTGCCAAATCCAGGATAAAGCTACAAGTAGAGGGTATGTCCTTCTCATTCCTGATAGAGACAGGGGCTACCCATTATGTTTTAACTTTACACTCAGGTCCCATAATTCCTTCATCACCTGCTGTCATGGAGGTGGACAGAACACCATCTAATAAATGAAGTGATATTTTATAGTAACTTTATGTAAAGGAAATCACTTTTCAATGATTATTCCAAGTTACCAATTACCTGCATGTCATGGTAAATAGGTAGAAAAATATGTAAATTTTAATGGTCTAAAATATGTTTTAAAATATATAAGTACAAATTTAGAGTTATAAAATGATTTAAGACCTTCAAAAAATGGGAGCTATTTTATATCCCCCACCTACATGTTATTGTTGAACTAACATTTTAAAGTTCAGAATTTTAACATTGATCAATGGAATTCTGACAAGATGATGGAGCACTGGGTACTTACAATTCTGTCAGAAGTTCAAGATTTCTAAATTCTCCTTGGTTTTCCTCTGAATAAAATTTAAAGGTGCTGCTTACCATGACAAAAACACCTCTACAAACACCTGTTAACTGCTTTTTTTTTTTTTTCTAAAATATGGACTTCAATACTAATATACAATACTAATATACATTTGTAAACTAAATTTTACATACACTTTAGGAAAACAACAAGTTTTAAACCTGCCAGAGATTAAGTGGACTCCTAATAAGTACACCTGCCTGTTCCTGAAAATGGGATTTCCCTCTTGGACTTTGGATTCCTTACTTTGGATTACTAGACAATTTTAACTTCTGTTCCTAGTCTATATTTATCTCAGCAGATTTTCCCCTGGCTGAGAGACTCCATCTAGGAATCTCCTGTGGACTGCAAGCTGCTGAGCTCTGACATGCTAAAACCTGATATAAACTTGTCCAGCTTTATATGATTGCTCCCTGTTTTTTAGCTGGATCAATTATTCAGATGATTCTGATGAATGTCACAATGTCCAACTTTTGACTAGCCTTTCACCCTATCTGGGTCCTGATGACAACACCTTACTGTCAGCTGGGAGTAGTTGCAAAAGAAGAATACATACATTACCCATTGACCCATCTACCTGGTTAAAATGATAAGTCAAAAGGAAACCTCCTGACAAGGAACAATGGCTAACTGGAATCATCCTCCCATCACCTCAATGGACAGGAGCTGTACATCCTGACTATCAAGACACCAAATAGAGAGTTAAGGATATCAAAGAAACAAATCTTTTGGGTAAAGACCTATTAACATATTTTGGGATCTTTGTTGGGTCTCACCTTTACCTAAGAACTACTTTTGTCAGGAAATATGAGACTCAATGCACAATGTTGTTCTTTAATAGCCATTCTGGAGTCATTAGAGATATTTTAGCTTAAGTCAATAACTGCTTTGATTGGACTCCTTATCTGACTCCCTTGCTGGTATTCACTTGCAGACCTTATGTAATTAATGTTCTAGTTTCTTTTTAAAGGAGTACATTCCACTGTCCACTTTATGGTACTCTGGAATCAATATAACTCCTAGACCTCAAAGAAAAATTTTGAGTCAAGGATTTGACTTTCAGGAACAACTCAAGGGAAGCAGTGTTAAGGCCTCTGTAACTGCCGCCTTTCTAGCCAGACATTTTATGCTGTTACTAATGTTACAAAGGAACATTCTCATGCTTCTGTTTATTGCATACTGTGTTATGTTCTGTGCTTTTGTCTTCTTAGAAACCAATCACAATAGGGATCAATTAGAACTGCTTTGGATAGTTAGCCATACTAAACTTGGACTGAAACAATCATCTGACAACACTTCCTGCATCAGTGTACAATATGCTACTCTTTGATGAACTCTGTCTTAGTTAGGGTTTTCCATGGCCATGAAGAAACACCATGACTAAGGCAATTCTTAAAAATGACAACATTTAATTGGATTCTGAGGTTTAGCCCATTATCATCATGGTGGGAAGCATGGCAGTGTTTTCAGGCAGGCTTGGTACTAGGAGAGTTCCAAGTTCTACATCTTATTCCAAAGGCAAACATGAGAATACTGGCTTCAATGTGGCTAGAATAAAGGTCTCAATGCCTTCCCACATAGGGACATACTTCCTCCAACAAGGTCTATCTACTACACAAAGTCACACCTCCTAATAGTGCCACTCCCTGGGCCAAGCATATTCAAACCACCACAGACATGAACATGCACCAATAAAAGAAGTCATTGGGAATAAGACTTCAATTTTGAGTATGGGTCAAGTAAAGTTTTAAGTTCTGAAGACCTCCTTGGAATTTGACATTTTACTTGGTAGAATGTATGTGGGTAACTGACATCTTGGTTAGCAAGTTAAGACATAATTGCAAGTTCTCCTGCCATAGTTGAATAACCTAATGAATGGAAATAGGATAATTTTACAACTGAGGTATGTACACAAGGAGGTCTCCTATGGTGGAGTAACATTGCATAGGTCTTTATGGATTTCAGTCTTGACTGCTCTGTAGAATATGGAATACTGGCTCAGGTTCACAGTAAGCATCTGAGTCTGGTCTATGGTTCTGATGGATGAGTTCTTAGGTAAATGCTCAATAAACTATCCCTGTCTGACTGAAATAAGTACTTGTGTGGGTCTGTGAATCAAGTCCTGGACCTCAACACTTTTTAATATTCATATAATGTTTAACTCCTGCCATAGTACACCAAGGAGAAGGCATTATTCTTACCTGTCAGTTATTTCAGTATCTTGTTGAGAATATTTTATATTAGTTAATCAAGGAAATTGGACTATAGCTTTTTTGAGGTAGTGTTATCTGTTTTGCTTTTTGCTTTTGCTTTTGTGCTTATTTTTTTAATTAGAGTGATGTTAGACTTGTAGACTAAGTTCAAAAGAATTCATCTCACATAATACATTTTATTTGAAGACCAAGTAATTAATATACAGACTCATGATTCTTTAGTTAATTGAATACTTGCATAGTAAAAATTTAACCCTGGATTAATTACCTACTATAGTATAAAACAGGGTGTGGTGGAACACAGGTTAATCCCAACACTCAGAAGGTAGAAGTGGGAGGATCAGAAGTTCATGATTACTCCTGGTTACAAAGTCAGTATGAAGATAGCCTCATCCACATGAATGACTTTCTTAAAAAACAAAACAAAACTCCATGCTTATGATAAAATTAATAATAATCCTCTGATTGTAGAGTAAGAATAAAGTCTCAAAACATTTCATATAGGAGAGGTTATGCCAATTTTTATTAGCTAATTAAAATTCTGCTTAAATACAGATATGAATTATCCTATTTGAACTAATTTCTTCTGACAATAAGAGGATCAC
The DNA here is from genome assembly GCA_902729485.2 of Mus minutoides. Taxonomy (NCBI): domain Eukaryota; kingdom Metazoa; phylum Chordata; class Mammalia; order Rodentia; family Muridae; genus Mus; species Mus minutoides. The sequence continues at coordinate 185,657 of LR750709.1, forward strand.
ATAGTTTTCTAACTGAAGCTCATAATTGCATTTGCTTAAAGAAAGAATTGTAACGTGATGTCCTTTCCCTTTGTATTTTATCATTAGAAAATAATCTCAATATATGACAGTAAACATTCAAATGAAAGTTTTGTGATTTCTCTCCTTTATACTGTAACAGGCAAGTCATTACCCCTGTGCTGTTTTCATTTGTGCAGCTTCAGAACCTTCCAGTACCATTATCTGCCTGTCAGAAATGCAGGCAAGCTTAATAAGGTTGTTTTTAAATTAAACTTTGTATTTATCTCAGCAGACAAAATGAACTGAACAATATATTCATTACATGACTTCAGTGGCTGACTTCTAAAAGCCAACACTTAGTCTGGTTTGTTATATTAAGCAGGCTTATGTTGGTGAAAGATAGAGAAATAAAAAGAAAACAGACAAGGCAATACCTTTAAGTATGGAATTTGATAACAGTGATAAGTACCAAGGCATGTATGAATTCATGTATATGCTTAGGAGTTCAGGACAAGTTCCCTAAGTATGTGGTTAACTTACTATATTAAAAGCTTTAACTCTAGAATAAAGGATATTTTCATATCTTAAGAGATATGTGTAATGAGAGAAAGATAGATAGGTATGACATGGACCTACACTAATGAGAGAAAGACAGATATGCCATGGTCCTACACTAATGTTGCCATTGAGAATTACTATTATTGCTTATCATCTGTAGTTTTTGGTATGTTAATGAAAATTTTGTAATGTTCATTTCCTTTGTGCAATAATACTGAAATGATTGTATTTATTTGCTTAACAATTAACCTGTCTATACTTAGACATTCAATTCATCACTGTCAAATGTATGATAACAAAATTAAATATTTCCTAATGTATTAAAATGATAACATTTAAAACTTAATCCAATAAATACACTGAGAAATTGAATGAATGTAATTAAGATTCATTTGGGTTTTTCTCTGGTGCATTATCCACTGGTGGCCTTGTGACTATTTTTTTACAGTATATTAGAATAATAATAATATCTCAGATAAATGTCTTCTCTCTCTCTCTCTCTCTCTCTCTCTCTCTCTCTCTCTCTCTCTCTCTCTCCCTCCCTCCCTTCCTTTCTTCTTGTGACTTAGATGCTCTGCTGGGAAAATTGTGTACCACTTACCCATCAGAAGTCATCAAGTATCTAATTTCAGAAAAAAACAAGTCCATAGTATTATCCTTTATATATGTCTGTCTTTGAGACTTCTCAACTTCACATCTTGATTTCACATTACACTACTTAAATTTGTCATGTGTGTGTGGAAGGGAGGGCATGGAATATATGCTTAACTGTTCTGTTTTAATTGCTATCTTTAGGGAACTAAAACAAAAAAAGAAAAATAAACATCCTGCCTAATTTACATGGTCATTTATTACATATTTAATTTCAAGGAAAACTGAAAAGCATCACTATGAAATTAACACTAGGTTGGCTTAATTTTCCTGGAAGAAGAGCCTTCCCTGCAGCATATGGCTACAAGGAAGGAGATACTAATTTTAAGCATGCCTAAGTGAAACTATCCAGTGGAAAAAAGACAGCATTTTCAACAAATAGTGCTGGTACAACTGGCAGTCAACATGTAGAAGAATGCAAATTGATCCATTCCTATCTCCCTGTACAAAGCTCAAGTATAAGTGGATCAAATACCTCCATATTAAGCCAGAGAAACTGAAATTCATAGGGGAGAAAGTGGGGAAGACCCTGGAAGATATGGGCACCGGGGTAAAATTCCTAAACAGAACACCAATGGCCTGTGCTGTAAGATCACAAATCAACAAATGGGACCTTATAAAATTGCAAAGCTTCTGTTAAGCAAAAGATACTGTCAATAAGACAAAAGGCCACCAACAGATTGGGAAAGAATTTTTACCAATCCTAAATCTGATAGGAGGCTAATATCCAATATTTACAAAAAGCTCAAGAAGCTGAACTCCAGAAATTCAAATAACCGCATTAAAAATGGGGTACAGAGCTAAACAAAGAACTCTCAACTGAAGAATGCCAAAAGACTGAGAAGCACCTTAAAAAAATGCTCGAAATCCTTAATCATCAGAGAAATGCAAATCAAAACAACCCTGAGATTCCACCTCACACCAGTCAGAATGGCTAAGATCAAAAGTTCAAGTGACAGCAGATGCTGGCGAGGATGTGGAGAAATAGGAACACTCCTTCATTGCTGGTGGGATTGCAAGCTGGTACAACCACTCTGGAAATCAGTCTGGAGGTTTCTAAGAAAACTGGACATAGTACTACCGAAAGATCCAGCAATACCTCTACTGGGCATATACCCAGAAGATATTCTAACTGGTAACAAGGACACATGCTCCACTATGTACATAGCAGCCTTATTTATAATAGTCAGAAGCTGGAAAGAACCCAGATGTCCCTCAACAGAGGAATGAATACAGAAACAGTGGTACATTTACACAATGGAGTACTACTCAGCTATTAAAAACAATGAATTTATGAAATTCTTGAGCAAATGGATGTATCTGGAGGATATCATCCTGAGTGAGGTAACCTAATCACAAAAGAAGTCACTTAATATGCACTCACTGATAAGCAGATATTAGCCCAGAAACCTAGAATACCCAAGATACAATTTCCAAAACAGAAGAAAATCAAGAAAGACCAACACGTGGATACTTCATTCCTCCCTAGAATATGGATTAAAATATACATGGAAGAAGGTGCAGAGACAAAGATTGGAGCTAAAATGAAAGGATGGACCATCCAGAGAGTGCCCCACCCGGTGGTCCATCACATAATCAGCCACCAAATGTAGACACTACTGCATATGCCAGCAGGATATTGCTGAAAGGACCCTGATATAGCTGTCTACTGTGAGGTTTTGACAGTGACTCACTGACAAATACAGAAGTGGATGCTCACAATCATCTATAGGGCAGAACACAGGGTCCCCTATGTAGGAGCTAAAGATAGTACCCAAGAGCTGTAGGGGTCTGCAACCTATAGATGGAACAACAATATGAACTAATCAAAACCCCAGAGCTCATGTCTCTAGCTGCATATGTATTAGAAGATGGCCTAGTTGGCCATTATTGGGGAAGAAAGGTCCTTGGTCTAACAATGTTTATATGCCACAGTACAGGGGAATGCCAGGGCCAAGTAGTGGGAGTGGGTGGGTAGGGGAGCAGGGCAGGGGGAGGGTATAGGGGGCATATGGGATAACACTTGAAATGTAAATAAAAAAATTATCTAATAATAAATAAATAATTTAAAAATGCCTAAGTGATCCTTTTCTCATTCCCTTTATAGAAATGTGAGAGTCTTTATTGTACAAGCTTTGTTGAATCACAAAGTTACTTTTCTCAATAAAAAAAGCTAATATCAACACTCAGTTCTCATAAGAGCTATTTTTAAAAACTGAAATTTGACATACTTTTTAAAGGTCAAAGATCAACACAATACCCTGGTTCATATTCCCAGGGGAAGAAGTTCCCAGGACTGCACAGGGAATACATTAGATGAAATACCCAACAAAGGAAGATAGAACTTCTACATATCATATCCAGAGGATAGGAACAGCCCCACGTTAAGAGATTGGGCAACCCACCCACCTCAAAATTATTAATCCAAAATTCTTCATGTCAAAAGGGAATGTAGGAACAAAGTGTGCAGCAGAGCCTGAAGGAAAGGCCATCCAGAAACTACCCCACTTTGGGATCCATCCCATCTGCAGACACCAAACCCGACAGTATTGATGATGCCAAGAAGCACTTGCTGAAAAGAGCCTGGTATAGCTGTCTCATGAGATGCTCGGCTAGAGCCTGAAAAATACAGATGCGGATGCATGGAGTCCATAGGACTGAGCGTGTTGACCCATTTGGAGGAGTTAGAGAAAGGACTGAAGGAGGTGAAGGAGTTTGAAACCTCATAACAAGACAAGGGAATGTAGACATGGGATAGGGGGTGTGCAGAGGAGAAAATGGGAAGAGGTATAACATTTGAAATGTAAAGAACAACAACAACAAACAATGAAAAAGATTAATGTTACAAAGTAAGTTTCTGTCATCTCTCTCAAAGAATAATAAAATGTCAATGTTCTCATTAATCAACACATTAAAACTAATTGTTTATTAAACAGTACAGATTTCATGCATGAAATAATTATGAAATAAGAAATCATACTGCTTACTGTATAACAACAAGGATCACAACAACACTGCAATTTTGGAAGATCATATTTTTTCTGTATATTAAGAGAGAAAGGATATAAAGAGAGTATATGGATAAATTGGACAAATTTAATTTTTATCTGCTTTCATATATGCATTATAATGTAGAATGACAAGAAATTGACAAGTATGGATATATTTGCATATTGAGCCTGGAAATAGTAATAATAAAAAAACCAAGACAATGTATCAAAAACACTTTGAAATAAAAGTATATTATCTTTTCATTTCTAAAACAAACAAAAAAATGTAGAATGCATAGTTTCATAGGTTGTGAGCAAGACTATCATAGTGGAAGCCTGAAAACATGCAGGTATGGTGTTAGAGCAATATCTAGTAGCTTACATATATCCACAGGTTACAGAGAGAACCAGAGACAGAGAGAAAGAAAGAGAGAGATAGAGTGAGAGATACATAGAGGACAGAGAGGGAGAGAGGGTGTTGGGAAGGAGGGGGGGAGCAGGAGGGAGGAGGGGAGTGTAGGAGGGATAGAGAAATTGGGCCTAGCATGGGCTATTAAAAGATCAATGTCCACCTCCAGTTTCATGCCTCCTTCAACAAGACCATGCACTCTCATGCTTCCCAAAACAGTTTCACCTTCTAGTAACAAGGTACTCAAGTATATGAACCTATGAGGAGCATTCTCATACAAGCCACAAAAAGTATCAAGGCCGATTTTCGTACTTAGGTTATCTAATCTATACCCCTGACAGAGGAGACTATTTCACACGACAGACTAGGCAATCCTTCCGAGGAATAATAACAAATGTGTGTGTTCATTTTTTCTTATTTTCTTTGGGGGTGGGAGGGTTCAAGACAGGGTTTCTCTGTATAGCCCTGGCTGTCCTGGAACCCACTCTGTAGACCAGGCTGTCCTTGGAAATCCACGTGCCTCTGCCTCGCAAGTGTTGGGATTAAAGGCGCGTGCCACCACTACCCTGCAGGTGTGTTGGTTTATTGAGCTTTGAGAGGGCCTTACTTCATGGGGCACACTCACAAGTTTTTAAAGCTTTATGTAAACACAGCTTTTAACTATATGGCTTTAAAATCTGCATTTGGACAACAATTCAAAGGTTTTTACTAGATTTTATATAGCATTTGATCCCAAACAATATTTCATTGATCATTATTAAAAGAAAACAATCAATTATCATATGCAAGTAATCCTGAGAACCTATGCTCACCAAATCCTTAATGACTTTGCCATCTAATAAATTTGATTTAAGATCTATAGATAAAGTGTTGGGATTCTATTAAGAAAGTACTCTGCAAATGAAAAATACCCACCATGTGGCCTGTGTGTTAAGGATGAACCGTCAATATTAATGCAGTACCTCATGCTTTTTGAAAATACAACATCATAAGTGGATCTAGGAAAGCCAAAATGATCCATCAACTAATGTTCTGATAATTTTCTTTCCGAAGCAGGCAGTGTTTCAGTAGGATACAGACCAGCTTATCTGCTTATCTCTCATTTTGAGAGCTCAGCTATTGGATATTCATATTTAGAAGCAACAAGTGTTTCTTAGAAAAAGTGTGGGTTTCTTAGAAAAAAATAAGAATTTGCTGTATGAAACTTTAGACTCTGGGCTCTATTTCCAACACTTAACAAATGTTTTTTACAACTAATATCCGTATGACTAATAAACGTCTTTAGGGTAAAAGGAAATGGTTCATTACTTCCCCTGACAGCTCCTCTTCTCAGCCCTCCAGTCCCCACCTGATTGGATATAACAATACCTTTCATGTAATGCTGCATTCTGCTGCTGCTGTTATGAAACATGAAACATTCTCTAAAATAATTTCTGGCAATGTTTATTCCTTCAGGAACCTGTATTATGTTATTTATGTATTTAATATCTTTGTCTCTATTTCTTTATGAGCAAGGAAACTATCACACACAACACAGACCACCAATGAAAAATATTTGTGTACTACTCAAATAGTGAAGGAGATGAAGTCCTGTTATTTTCTATTTTTTTTAATTTATATTTTAATTACTTGAGAATTTCATACAAGTTGAAGCATATTTACATCATTCTTACACTTCCTTTTCCACAATTCAATTTCCATTCAATCCCCTAGAGTAATGCTTCTTAAATACATGAACTGTTCTCATTTAATTATAATTATTACATATAAATACAACCTTGGAGATCATTTAGTGTTATTTTAATATATTCATATGTTCTTGGCCAAACACTGGGAATTAGAAAACCTAAGTTGAGACTTCTCTTTGGAAAAGGCTGGCTATCTTCCTCATGTTAAGCAATATCTGATAGTCAGAAACACACATTTTTTAAAATAAAACTCTCAATAATAATTCTATTTACATAGCCATAAAACAGAAATGAAAGGATATCATAAGAAAAAAATAACTAAAAAATTAACAAAGTGATGGTCTTATTTTACAGAAAATAATAAAAAATGCATATAAAGACAAAAAGATACACGTTAGAAGAATTGTCTCATTTGTGTGCATGGCAGATAATACCAACAAATATTTTTATCATTTCTATGTAAATAAGAAAAGCAAGGTAAACTATATTGGCAAACACGACTTCAGAGGACTAAAGAAGATTCCATACCATTAATTATATGCCTCTGAAGATTTATTAAATTACAATTTTTAAATGTTCAATATTAAAATAAGATAAAACATAGGTTTGGAAAATAACTTAAAATGAAATAAAACAGGAACCAGGAATTAAATTTCCAAATAGGAAGTTCAGACACTGAAGTTGATATGAGAGTTCTCAAATCAAAAGGAGAGCCAAAAGGGTAATTATATTGTTACACCAATGAATTATATTTTTTATTTGTTCTTATTTGCTTTTTTATTGGATATTTTATTTATTTACATTTCAATGTTATCCATTTTCCTGGTTTTCTTTCCGGAAAATCCCTGTCACATCCTCCCTCCTCTTGTTCTATGAGGTTTCTTCCTCACCCACCCACCCACTTCTACGTCCCCACCCTGGCATTCCCTTACACAGAGGCATCCAGCCTTCACAGGACCAACGGCCTCTTCTCGCACTGATGCCCAAAAAGGTCATTCTGTTCTCTGCCTCATATGCAGCTGGAGCTATGGGTCCCTCCATGTATACTCTTTGATTGTTAGTTTTGTCCCTGGGAGATCTAGGGTATCTGGTTAATTGATATTGTTATTTCTAATTGAGACTTGATATATTTCCTTTGTATCTAACATGATAATGAGGTACTTGATACTAAATAGTGTTAGTGCCATAGGGACAAAAATTGCATTTCTTAATACTTATCAAGGTTTTATAATTTTAATAAGCTATAAGAATTATCTGATTTGTGTGTGTGTGTGTGTGTGTGTGTGTGTGTGTGTTTGTTTGTGTGATAATTATCTGCATAAGAGAGAGTAGGTACATACAGAGACCAGACAAGGGCATCATGTCACCTCTAACAAGAAATGCAGGCAATTGTGAGCTGTCTGACATGGTGCTAGAAACCAAAAGACATTTTTTGCAATAGTTCCTCCTAACCAAGCACTGTGCCATATCTTTAGTCATAATTTGAATCTTTATTAGTTAATGTACATACTTTTTCAAGGAAAAATCACCAAAATACATATATTATACTTAATTTGCATAATATATAGGCTCAAGTGATAAGGTTCTAAGCTCAGCATGTACAGTATAATTTATGAAATATGTGGTATAATTTATGACACATATACAAAAATAGTTTAAACTCTGTCGATATTTTTCTGTATATTATTCCAACAAGTAGATTCATCAAGCATATTGTTTTTCTCCTTTGAACTTGACTTGTCTTGAAATCATAGAATTGTCTTAAAATTAAATCTAATGGTGGTAATTTTATGTATTTACAGGTATCATCTGTTCGTGAGATGTAGAAGTCTGCAATATATAGAAGGAAATCTTCCCTTGTAAAAAATTATGGAGATAAATATGAATATGAAGGTTGCCTAGAACTGGAAGACAAGTTCAAGTGAGAATGCAAAAAGACTTAAACTGGTGCTTCTTCATTATGCACTTACACATTAGCATTTATTCATAGACTCACCTTTAGAACCTATTCAGAAAACAGTAATGTATGCCTCATCTTAAATAAAACAGGAAGATACTGCCACAATTGTGACATCAGAATATTATGACATGATCACAAATGTTTTACATATATATATATACATATATATATATNTATATATATATATATATATATATATATATATATATATATGTATGTATATATATATGTAAAACATACTCATTGTTTTTGTGACTGGCCAACATAGGAACATAAGGAAGCATTTTACTGTTATTTTCTATAGTAATAATAGAAGATTTTCTACTCTCTCCAAACATATTCAATATAGTGTTTGAAGTGTTAGCTATAGCAATAAGACAGGTGAAAGAGATCAAGTGTATATAAATTGGAACTGAGGAAGTGAATTTTTATTTGTAGATAACATAATGGTATAAAGGCCTAAATATTCAGCAGGAAACAAGTATAGTAGTTAAATATTTTCAACAAAGTAGCTGAATACAAAATTAAACCACAGAAGCAGAAGCCTTCCTATGTACAAGTGATAGACTGAAAAATTAATCAGAAACAACACCTTTCACAATAACCTCAAATAATACTAAATATTTTGAGATAATTATAGCCAAGCACATGAAAAACTTGTATGTTGACTTTAAGTCACTGAAGAAATATATTGAAGAAGATATTAAAAGATGGCTAGATCTTCTGTGCTCATGGATTGGTTGGATTAATATAGTAAAAATGTCACCATACCAAAATCAATCTTAAGTTTCAGGTTATTCTGTCTCATTCCAACACAATTCTCCACAAGTCTTGAAAGGACATATTTTAGCTATATACAAACACACACACACACACACACACACACAGAAATTCAACAAAACAGACAAAAAATAAAATAAAAATGGGATAATTAAATTCTCCTGAGTAATAACTGCTAGTGGTATTAGGTGGTTGTTTGGGGATTTCTATGGGATACCCTTGAGCAACAACTCAATTGAATGTAGCCTAGTCCTGCTGTTAACAGCTGCAACTGCTCCTAAGAGATGGCCAATTGAGATTCCATATCCCCCACTACTAAAGTTCTTCTACATTAAGATCAGTTCCATAAATGGATTCTGAAGTTTCTAAAATTATATTTTTTCAATAAAAGAAAAAATACACAAATAGCAAAAAAAAACCCAAAAAACAAACAACAAACAAAAACAAACAAACAAAAAACAAAACAGAAAAGCATCACTTTGGAAATGGGTATAGGAACATATCCACAAAGTACAGTGACACTCAGTAAAAGGAGCAACTGACACAGTATGTCTGCAAATAGAAGAACAAAGACATTGTCTTTACCTCAAATCATACTACATAAAGACTGTGATAATAACTGTATAGTATTGGCACAAAAAAAGAACAAAACAAAACAAAACAAACAAAAGACAAATAGAGTTGATCAACAAAACAGAATTAAAGACCCAGATATAAATCCACACCACTACAAACACATTTTTAACTCCATTTTTATTAGATATTTTCTTTATTTACATGTCAAATGTTATCCACTTTCCTGTTTTCCCCTGCAAAAATCCCTATCATCTTCCCCCTTTCTCCTTTCTCCTTCACCTGTTCACCAACCCACACACTCCTTTCTGTCCCTGACATTCCTCTACACTGGGGCATAGAACTTTCCCAGGACCAAGGTCCTCTGCTCCCGTTGATGACTGACTAGGCCATCCTCTGCTACATATGCAGCTGGAGCCATGGATCCCTCCAAGTGTACTCTTTGGTTGGTAGTTTAGTTCCTGGGAGCTCTGCGGGTAGTGGTTGGTTCATGTTCTTTCTATTGGGCTGCAAACCGCTTTAGCTCATTGTGTCCTTTCTCTAGTTCCTCCATTGCAGAACCTGTGCTCACTCTAAGGCTTGCCTGAGAACATTCACCTCTATTTGTTAGGCACTGGTAGGGCCCCTCAAGAGACAGCTATATCAGGCTTCTGTCAGCAAGCACTTGTTGGCATCCTCAATAGTGTCTGGGCTTGGAGACTGTATATGATGAATCTCCGGGTAGGGCAGTCTCTTGTTGGACTTTCCTTCAGTCTTCACTCCATACTTTGTAACTCCTCCCATGGGTATGTTGTTCCCCTTTCAACAAATGACCTAACTATCCAAACTTTGGTCTCCCTTCTTGTTGAGCTTCATGTTGTCTGTGAATTGTATCTTGGGTATTCTAAGCTTCTGGGATAATATCCACTTATCCGTGAGTGCATACCATGTGTGTTCTTTTGTGATTGGGTAAATTATCTCAGGATGATATTTTCTAGTTCCATCCATTTGACCAAGAATTTCATAAATTCATTGTTTTTAAAAGCTGGGTACTAGTCCATTATGGAAGTGTACCACATTTTCTGTAACCCTTCCTCTGTTGAGGGGTATCTGGGTTCTTTAAAGCTTCTCTCTCTTTTAAATAAGGCAGCATTGAACGTAGTGGAGCATGTGTCCTTATTACATGTTGCAGCATTTTCTGTTCATATGCCCAGGAGTGATATTGCTGGGTCCTCAGGGAGTACTATGCCCAAATTTCTGAGTAACCACCAAACTGATTTCCAGAGTGGTTGAGGAAGCTTGCAATCCCATCAGCAATGGAGGAGTGTTCCTCTTTTTCCACATCCTTGCCAGCATCTGCTGTCACCTGGGTTTTTTATTTTAGCCATTCTGGCTGGTAGAAGGTGGAATTTCTGGGTCATTTTAAAGATGTTGATCATTTCTCTAGGTGCTTCTCAGATATTTGATAGTTCTTAGTTGAGAATTCTTGGTTTAGCTCCATACTCCTTTTTTTTTTTAATAGGGTTATTTGGTTATCTGGAGTCTAACTTCTTGAGTAGAAAGTTCCTCAATCTGTTGGTTGCTGTTTTGTCCTATTGATAGTGTTCTTTGTTTACAGAGCTTTGCAATTTTATGAGGACCCATTTTTCAGTTCTGGATATTAGAACTTAAGCTATTGGTGTTCTGTTCAGAAAAATTTCCCCTATGCCCATGTCCTCAAGCTCTTCCCCACTTTCTTTTCTATTCGTTTCAGTGTTTCTGTTTTTATGTGGAGGTCTTGATCCACTAGGACTTGAACTTTGAATAAGAATACAAGAATGAATTGATGCACATTTTTCTACCTGTTTACCACCAGTTGAACCAGCACTGTATATTGAAGATGTCTGTTTTCCACTGGATGATTTTAGCTCCTCTGTCAAAGATCAAGTGACCATATGTGTGTGGGTTCATTTCTGGGTCTTCAATTCTGTTCCATTGATCTACCTACCTGTCCCTGTACCAATACCATGCAGTTTTTTTTAACCACAATTGCTCTGTAGTACAGGTTGAAGTCAGGGATTATGAATCCACCTTTTTTTTTTTTTTTTTTTTTTTTTTTTTTTTTTTTTTTTTTTTTTTTTTTTTTTTTTTTTTTTTTTTTTTTTTTTTTTTTTTTTTTTTTTTTTTTTTTTTTTTTTTTTTTTTTTTTTTTTTTTTTTTTTTTTTTTTTTTTTACTGTTGATTGATAGTTTTTGCTATGCTTGGTATTTTGTTATTCCAGATGAATTTGTAAATTATTTTTTCAAACTCAATGAAGAACTGAGTTTTGTTAGGGATTGCATTGAATTTGTAGATTGAATTTGGCAAGATGACCATTTTTACTATATTAATCCTGTCAATCCATGAGCATGGGAAATCTTTCCATCTTCTGAGTTCTTCATATCTTTCTTCAGAAACTTGATGTTCTTGTTATATAAATCTTTCATTTGCCTAGTTAGAATCACACCAATGTATTTTAAATTATTTGTGACTATTGTGAAGGGTGTTGTTTCCCTAATTTCTTTCTCAGCCTGTTTATCCTTTGAATGATGGAAGGCCACTGATTTGTTTGAGTTAATTTTATATCCAGCAACTTTGCTGAAGTTGATTATCAGGATTAGGAGTTCTGTGGTAGAATTTTTGGGAGTCACTTAAGTATATAATCCTATCATCTGCAAATAGTGATATTTTGATTTCTTCATTTCCAATTTGTATCCTTTGATCTCCTTTTTTGGTCTAATTGCTATGGCTAGGACTTTGAAGACTATATCAAATAGGTAAGGAGATAGTAGGCAGGCTGTCTAGCCCATGATATCAGTAGAATTGTTCAAAGTTTCTCTCCATTTAGTTTGATGTTGGTTTCTCGTTTGCTGTATATTGCTTTTACTATTTTTAGGTATGTGCCTTGAATTCCTTATCTTTCTAAGACTTTTATCATGAAGAGGTGTTGGATTTTGTCAAATGCTTTCTCAGCATCTAATGAAATGATCATATGGAGTTTATTTTCTTTTGAGCTTGTTTATATAGTGGATTATGTTGATGAATTTCTATATATTGAACCATCCATGCATCCCTGGTATAAAGCCTACTTGATCATGATGGATAATCATTTTTATGTGTTCTTGGATTCTGGTTGTGAGAATTTTATTGAGTATTTTACACCAATATTCATGAGAGAAATTGGTCTGAAGTTTCTTTTGTTAGTTGGGTCTTTGTATGGTTTAGGTATAAGCACAATTGTGGCTTCATAGAACAAGTTGAGTGTAGTACCTTCTGTTTCTAATTTTTGAATGAGTTTCAGGAGTATTGATATTAGGTTTTCTTTGAAGGTCTGATAGAACAATGCACTAAATTCATCTGGTCCTAGTGGGGTTTTTGTTGTTGTTGTTGTTTGTTTGTTTTGTTATTGTTGTTGTTGTTTTGGGAGACTTAATTACTGTTTCTATTACTTTAGGATATATGGGACTGTTTAGTTCATTTATCTGTTCCTGATTTACCTTTGGTACCTTGAATTTGTCTAGAAAATTGTCCAGTTCATCCAGACTTTCCAATTTTGTTGAATTTAGGCTTTTGAAGTAGGATCTGATGATTTTTGGGATGTCCTCGGTTTCTGTTGCCATATCACCCTTTTTATTTCTGATTTTATTAATTTGGGTATTGTCTCTGTGTCGTCTGGTTAATCTGGATAAGGGTTTATCTATCTTGTTCATTTTCTCAAAAAAGCAGCTCCTAGTTTTGTTTATCGTTTGTACAGTTCTTTTCTATCTACTTGGTTGATTTCAACCCTGATTTTGATTATTTCCTGATATCTACTCCTCTTGGGTGTATTTGCTTTATGTTGTTTTTGTTGTTGTTGTTCTAGAGCTTTCAGGTGTGGTGTTAAACTGCTAGTGTATTCTCTCTCCAGTTTCTTCTTGGAGGCACTCAGAGCTATGAGTTTACCTTTTAGCACTGTTTTCATTTTGTCCCATAAATTTGGGTATGTTGTATCTTCATTTTCATTACCTTCTAAAAAGTCTTTCATTTCTTTCTTTCTTTATTTCTACCTTGACCAATTTACCATTGAGTAGAGTGTTGTTCATCTTCCATATGTATGTGAGCTTTCTGATATTTTTGTTGCTATTGAATACCAGCCTTAATCCGTTGTGGTCTGAAAGGAAGCATGGGATTATTTCAATCTTCATATATCTGTTGAGGTCTGATTTGTGACCAATTATAAGGTCAGTTTTGGAGGAGCTACCATGGGGTGTTGAGAAGAAGCTATATTCTTTTGATTTAGGATGAAAAGTTCTATAATTATCCTTTAAAACTGTTTGATCCAAAACTTCTCTTAGTTTCACTGTGTCTCTGTTTAGTTTGTGTTTCCCTGCTCTGTCCATTGATGAGAGTGGAATGTTGAATTCCCCCACAATTATTGTTTGAAATGCAATGTGTGTTTGAGCTTTAGTAAAGTTGCTTTTATAAATGAGCTTGCCCTTGCAATTTGAACATAGATGTTCAGAATTGAAAGTTCTTGGTAGATTTATTTTTTTTAATGTGTATGAAGTGACCTTCCTTCCCTTTTTTTTTTTTTTTTTTTTTTTTTTTTTTTTTTTTTTTTTTTTTTTTTTTTTTTTTTTTTTTTTTTTTTTTTTTTTTTGAGGAATTTTGGTTGAAAGTCAATTTTATCTGCTATTAGAATAGCTATTCCCACATGTTTCTTGGGAACATTTGCTTGGACCATCACTAGGCCTTTACTCCGAGGTAGTGTTTGTCTTTGATACTGAACACTGAGGTGGGTTTCCTGTATGCAGCAATATGCTGTATACTGTGTAGCTATCCAGTCTGTTAGTCTTTGTCTTTTAATTGGGGAGTTGAGTCCATTGATGTTAAGAGATACCAAGCAATAGTGATTGTTGCTCTCTGTTATTATTGATGTTATTTTTATGTTTGTTTCATTATCTTCTTTTGAGTTTGTCGAAAGAAGATTACATTCTTGCATTTTCTAGGGTGTATTTTCCATCCATAAGTTGGAGTTTTCCATCTATTTGCCTTTCTCGGGCTGGATTTCTAGAAAGACATTGTGTAAATTTGATGTTGTCATGTAATTCTTAGTTTCTTCATCTATGGTAACTGAGAGTTTTGCTGGGTATAGTATTCTGGGTTGGCATTTGTTTTCTCTTAGGGTCTGTATGAGATCAGATGGGGATCTTCTAGCTTTCATAGTCTGGTCAGAAGTCTAGTGTAATTCTGAAGGTTCTGTCTTTATATGTTACTTGACATTTTTCCTTTACTACTTTTAATATTCTTTCTTTGTTTAGTACATTTGGTGTTTTGATTATGTGATGGGAATAATTTCTTCCTGGTCCAATCTATTTAGACTTCTGTAGAGTTCTTATATGTTCATGGGCATCTTTTTCTTTAGGTTAGGAAAGTTTTCTTCTATAATTTTGTTGAAGATATTTACTGGCCATTTAAATTGGGAATCTTCACTCTCTTCTATACATATTTAGGTTTGGTATTCTCATTGTGTTCTGGATTTCCTGGATGTTTTGTGTTAGGAGCTTTTTGTATATTTCATTTTCTTTGACTGTTTTCTCAATGTTTTCTATGGTATCTTCTGCACCTGAAATTCTCTCTTCTATCTATTGTATTCTGTTGGTGATGTTTGCATCTTTGATTCTTGGTCTCTTTCCTAGGTTTTCTATCTCCAGGGTTGTCTCCCTTTGTCATTTCTTTATTTTTTTCTATTTCTATTTATAGATCCTGAACTGTTTGTTCTGTTCATTCACCTGTTTTGTTGTGTTTTCCTGTAATTCTTTAAGGGAGTTTTTTTGGGGGTTTCCTCTTTAATGTCTTCCAACTGTTTACCTGTGTTCTCTTGAATTTCTTTAAGGGAGATATTTATGTCCTTCTTAAATTCTTCTATCATCATCATGAGATGTGATTTTAAAGCAGAGTCTTGCTTTTCTGGTGCCCTGAGGTAACCAGGGTTTGCTCTTTTAGGATAACTGGGTTCTGATGATGTCAAGTTGTCTTAGTTTCTGTTGCTTATGTTCTAGCCTTCCCTTTCGCCATCTGGTTATATCTGGTGTTAGCTGGTCTTGCTTTCTCTGACTTTGTCTTGTCCTTTCTGCAAGCCTGTTTATCAGCACTCCTGGGAGACTGGTTCTCATATGGAGGAATTTGTTTATGGAGAGCTGTGGTACATGGTCAGCTCTAGGGTGTAGAGACCAGAAAGATCCTATCCCCCGCTGATCCTTGGTTCCTGTGTCCTGATGGCTTTGTGAGGGTCCCTCTTGGCCCCAAATTTGAGAAGCGGTGGTCTTACCTGTGCTCACAGGTGTATATGCACTTATGGGAGGCCAGCTCAATCCTGGCAGTATTTGTATATATAGCTCTGTGGCACAGGATCAGTGCTGAGCACAGACAAAGACTGGAATTATCAGGTCCCAGGCAGCCTCTCAAATCCTGTGTCCTGAGGGTTCTGGGTGGGTTCCTCTGAGCAGCAGTGGTGGACATACCTGCATTTATAGTCCTGTACACCCTCCTCAGAGGATCATTCTTTCCCTATGGTATTTGGGTATGGAGCCCTGTAACACCAGTTTTTAATTGGACATGCTTTATTTCAAATATTATCCCCTTTCCCAATTCTCCCCTTGGAATCCCCATATACCATCCCCCTCCTCTTGTTTCTGTGAGGGTACTGCCCAACCCACCCACATCCTCTTCCCTGCCCTCATATTCTCATGCCCTGGGGAATCCAACCTTCATAGTACCAAAGGCCCCTCCTCTCATTGATGCCCAACAATGCCATCCTCTGCTACATATGCAGCTGGAGACATGAGTCCCTCCATGTGTAACATTGCAAGGAATTCCTCTAAATTTCAGATAGGTAAGAATGACAAATTTGATTTGCAATGATTCTAGGGCCTGGAAATTCTAAGAACAAGCCACTGTCAGGCTTGATTGTCTAGGGATTGCCCCCACTGCTCTTAAGACAACTCTTGTAAAAGTTTGTCACACCAGTAGACACGGGACACTCAATTAATATGTTTAAGTCAAAGAAGTACTTCTCTGCTTCCATTTGCATCCATTTTTTCCTACCATTTTTGTCCCAAGGATCAAGTTCATGTGATCAGGCTTGGCAGCAGTTTCTGCTATCCATTTAGTTCCCTTGCCATCCCTCAACACCGGAAACATTGAAACCAATATACATACAAAGAAATTATACCTGCCCCACATGCAATGGTACTTCAGAGCCCAGGGCCTTTAATCTGGTGATAGGACAGTGAAATTATCTCATCTCTTTGAAATGGGCCGTAGACAACCATAGTTGATAGTACATTGGGTTTAAGAAATACTGACTACATTTTTGCAATCACTAAGTACAGGATTTACTCATTCAGGTTAACTAGTGCTATTAAGAATAAGTTTCAGCTGGGCATGGTGGCACACACCTTTAATCCCAGCACTTGGGAGGCAGAGGTAGGTAGATTTCTGAGTTCTAGGCCAGCCTGGTCTACAAAGTGAGTTCCAGGACAGCCAGGGCAATACAGAGAAACCCTGTCTCGAAAAAAACCAAAAAAAAAAAAAAAAAAAAAAAAAAAAAAAAAAAAAAAAAAAAAAAAAAAAAAAAAAAAAAAAAAAAAAAAAAAAAAAAAAAAAAAAAAAAAAAAAAAAAAAAAAAAAAAAAAAAAAAAAAAAAAAAAAAAAAGAATTAATCTCTAGAATGTTATAAATTAAAAAAAATGTTTAAGGATATTTTTTCAATATTGAAACAAAATTAAAACATTCTCATGTATATTGCAAGTCTGTTTCTTTTAAGATAGGGACCTAGAGACCTAGAACCCAGCAATCATCAAATGAAAATCTTTTCTAAAAAAAATTGAATACTAAGTGTGTCAGGGTCATAGCAGGTCATTGAGTTTGTATATTGAGTGCATGGGCTTGAAAATGGCCTTGGGATTCACATCAATTCACTTAAAAATTAATGAAAACTAGTTCATTTGGTTATCTATCTATAATGGAGGAAAGCCAAGGTGGTTAACCAGTCATATAACCAGCTTTAAAACTCAAGAATAAAATTAAAGCCACTTCACCTCAATCCATGAAGGCTAGAAGAAGCCAAAAAGATTCTAGAACCTGTTTTCCCCAATAACCAGGAGGTGGAGAAAAAAAAAAAAAAAAGCATCCTACTGGCAACCTATTCCCCAATCCAATCTGGAAGTGTTGAATTTCCCAAATGGTTTACCTGGATCTGACTGTCTGTTCTCTCCCTTAAGTTCATGATCTATTTATCTATTTATTTATTTATTTATTTATCTATTTATTTATTTATTTATTTATTTATGAAGAAAATGAATTTGATGATACCTTAGTAGCTTCCAAACAACTTGGCAATGGTGTCTGTTTTCTCCAAACTAGCAGTATTTTCATCTTAACTCTTAAAATATTTGGTTGTCTTCCAAATCACTTTATGCTTCACAACACTTGATAGAAAATACAACCAAATATTTATTCTTTAAAAGTCTTTTTTGTGCATATTGCCCAGATACTTAAGCTGTAGGGAATGGCTATTCTTTGATTGAGAGATCCTGTGAAGTACACATTTAATTTCTTTGGAAAGGTTTTCGTCTTCCTGCAAGAGTCTCAAGAAACAGAACTTTGACCTTTGAGAGGAGTTAATAAAAGATTTGTAGCCACATTCCCATCTTTCCCCATGGAGTTTATCATTCATGCAATGCCCTGAATTTGATCTTCACTCAATATTCCTTTCCTTCTGTAATTTAAACAGCATTTGCCTTCTGGAGAGGTTGGGAGAATTCAAAATATACTCTGGCCTGCCAGTACTTAACAGTTCCCAATGTTCTTTCTTTAGTGTTTACTCAATCTCCTCCTGACATTTGTACTGAAACTTCAAGAAGAAAGTAGGTAATACTTCTATCATTAATATTCTCCTTAATCGATTCACCATTATTATTCAATATACATTAGATTTTCCACATAGCCAATAGTAGACCCTGATAAATATTTTTCCACCATTTAACAGTGATTGCCTGGTCTTTAGCTTCCAATAACATTTTCTTCAAACTGTCGTCAAAATAAAAATGATTTTTAAATACATTGTTAATTTTTTATTGGTTTTCATATTTTAAAATGTATGCTCTCAAAGAATTTTAACTGCAATTTTGTGCACTTTAGATTTAGACTTCAATTATGGAAGATTCTATTTTAGTTACAAATATAAGTATAAGGAATATTAAAAGTAGACCAATCCTTGAACAACAGAAGTTTAATCTTAAACAGGAATGCATGCTGTTTTTTCTTTACTATAAGATAATGTTTAAGCCTAAGAAGGAGGAGGCTTCATGTTTTGTTTGTGGTGTAGGCTATGTTTTCTGTTTGAAGATAAAAAATTTGTTTGTCCTGTGTTAAGTCCTTGCAAATTTAAGTTTCTGTTTGTAATTAAAAGTAAGTTCCTTCTTATTAGATTTCTTGTAAACTGCCAAACACATTTCTCAACCTACACTGTTTGAGAGCTCAGTATAGCTTTACCCTTGATCCTTCATTTTCATTGTATTTTTCTAACAATGTATAACAGCTGACCCACTTACCCCTGTGGACACTTTATCTCTCCTTTAAAAGGGACTTCAAGAGGCCAGACACCGGCTGCTCTCTAAATTCCAACTTAAGGAGAGGTGGCCTGACTGACCAGTCACAGGTACACCCAAAGTGTAGCTTGCTTTAATTGAACAATCATGGATTTGGTCTTTGTCATCATGATTTTCAGGTTTTACATAGTGTTCAAATATGCAATAACATGAAAAATATCAGAGTTGCACTCCCAAAGAACTACAGCACCTTAGAAATACTGAGAGTAGGAGAATTGGTCTCCCTCAGGAATGAGTCTCCCAAATGATAATCTAATACCAGTGATCAACCCTGAAATCTAATAAACACAAGCAATACTGTACACACACTGCTGTTTGTATTTCTATATTTATTCATACCATAATACAGAATACATGAGAAATTTATTTAACAATAATTAGAGAAAAACAGATCATGAATTAATTAGACAGGGAGCCAGAGAGCAATGATGGGAAGAAATAGAAAGGATGAAATCTTACTTAAACACTACAATTTTTAAATAAGGAAGTTACATCACTTAACCTAATCCTCTGCATAAAGAAGAAATGGGCTCTAGACCTTAGGAGATATCTTAAGAAAAATAATGGCCTCTCTTGAGTCTTCAGAAGATCTTTTCCAAGAGCTGAATGAAGGAAAACTTACTCTCTTCTATGTAATGTGATTCAAGGAAAAATTCCAAAAAGCTGTTTAAAAGCTAGAACTACAGAATCAACAGACCACAATGTTGTAATCCCATCAGTTCATGTGCAATGACTGTTTTCCAACTGAAGAGAGAGAAATATATATTCTATCTAATCCTTACAATATTTATGAAGAAAGATTAATGAGTGTTTTAAAATTTGTTCAAACAGCTGACTGAATTTGAAGAAGTTTCTCCCTAGTTTTCCCTTCTGAATTTTGATAAGGTTTTTAACTTTTCAGTATTTTAGAGAAT
Source organism: Mus minutoides (assembly GCA_902729485.2). Classification (NCBI taxonomy): domain Eukaryota; kingdom Metazoa; phylum Chordata; class Mammalia; order Rodentia; family Muridae; genus Mus; species Mus minutoides. The sequence goes on from LR750709.1 coordinate 205,830, forward strand.
ACATTCATTATTTGTTTCATTTAAGCTTATAAAGCTTAAAAGTTATGGCTTAAATTTTACACACACACACACACACACACACACACACACACACACACAAACTTAAACTGTATTCTGATTTGTCTTTCTTCCCATATCACATGCTATCACTATCTCTTCAATAGTTTCCTGTTTTTTTCATCCCCAAATTAGGCTTATGGTTTCATATATACTCACTTATACGTTCTTACTCCCCTTCTGCCTCCCCTATGATTATTACACCATTTGCACTCCACAAAACACAATAACACATACACATATTTACTGATTTTCTTCAGTCAGTTTTCCCTTTTTTTTCACTTCAGTTCTCTTAGACAGTAACAATTCTGGGTCAAAAATTTTGATTGTGAGTTAGTAACCCTGTACCTCCACTTGAGGCTTTGTCTATCTACTGTAGGTGGACCCTTTGAGTTCCCTTTCCCCAATGGGCATTGTGGTTAAGATCACCCCTCAATGAGTCCTGAGAGTGCCTAACCTCCCAGGACACTGATAGTTTCTAGAGCCTCTGCCCACTTCCCACTCCCTGACGCTGCTTATTTTCATTTATTCTCTTGACCCTCTGGACATCTCTCCTGTCCCCTCCCCCATATCTGATCCTGTTCCCCTTTTCCCCTTGTGCTCCTCTCTCTCACTCAGATCCCTTCTTCCCTCCTTCCTTCCCGGCTCCCTTATTTGATTTTTTGGAGGTTCTCTTTTTGAGTTCTTTATATATTTTGGATATTATTCATCTGTTGGATATAGGGTTAATAAAGATTTTTTCCTAATCTGTAGGTTGCAGATTTGTCCTATTGAAGGTGTCCACCCACTTCTGTCTCCCAGCCCTGGCATTCATTCCTCTACACTAGGTCATCAAGAATTCACAGGAAGATTGTTTCCTTTATCCACTGTATATTTTTGGATTCTTTGTTAAAGATCATGTATTCATAATTGTGTGGGTTTACTAAGGGCCTCTCCTATGATTGATATCCAATAAGGCCATCCTCTGCTCCATATGCAGCTGGAGCAATGGGTTCCTTCATGTGTACGCTTTGGTTGGTGGTTTAGTTCCTGGGAGCTCTGAGGGGTTTGATTGGTTGATATTGCTGTTCTTCCTATGGGGTTGCAAAACCCTTCAGCTCCTTCAGTCCTTTCTCTAACTCCTCCATTGGGGACCCCATGCTCAGTTCCATGGTTTGCTGTGAGCATTCACCTCTGTATTATATGGAGGTCCTTGATCCACTTGGACAAGAGATTGCCCAAGGTGATAAATATCGATACATTTTCATTCTCTTACATACAGACTAGCAGTTAGACCAGCACCATTTATTGAAGATTGTTTCCTTTATCCACTGTATATTTTTGGATTCTTTGTTAAAGATCATGTATTCATAATTGTGTGGGTTGACTTCTCGGTCTTTGATTCTATTCCTATCTGTCTCTGTACCAGGACTTTGCAGATTTTATCACTATTGCATAGTACTACAGCTTAAGGTCAGGGATGGTGATTCCCCTGGAACTTCTTCTATTGTTAAGAATTGTTGTAGCTATCTTTGGTTTTCTGTTGTTGTTCTTGTTTTTTGTTTTTTGTTTTTCAGATGAATTTGAGAGTAGATCTTTCCATGTCTTTGAAGAATTGTGTTGGAATTTTGATGGGGATTACATTGAATCTATAGATTACTTTTGGTAAAATGGCCATTTTCATTATGTTAATTCTACCAATTCATGAACATGGGAGACCTCCCCATATTCTGAGGTCTTCTATTTCTTTTGTCAGGTATTTGAAGCTTTTGTCATACAGATCTTTTACTTGCTTGGAAGAGCTACACCAAGATATATTTAACTATTTGTGGCTATTGTGAAGGGTGTTGTTTCCTTAATTTCTTTTTCAGCCTGTCTATCATTTGTACAAAGAATGCTACTAATTTGTTTGAGTTAATTTTATATCCTGCTACTTTGCTGAAGTTGCGTATCAGCTGTATGAAATCTTTGGTGGAATTTTTGGGGTCACTTATGAATACTATCATATAATCTGCAAGTAGTGACATATTGACTTCTCCCTTTCCAATTTGTATCCTCTTCATCTCTATTTGTTGTCTAATTGCTCTAGCTAGAAATTTGAGTACTATATTGAATAAATAGGGAGAGAGTGGGCAACCATGTCTTGACCCGGATTTCAGTGGGATTGGTTCAAGTTTCTCTCCATTTAATTTTATATTGGATGATGGTTTGCAATACACTACTTTTATTATGTTTAATTGTGTGCCATAAATTCCCAATCTCTCCAAGACTTTTAACATTGAGTGATGTATTTTCTCTAAGTCATTTTCAGCATTGAATAAGATGGTCATGTGACTTTTTGCCTTGAGTTTGTTTATATAGTGTATTATGTTGATCATTTTCATATATTGAACCATCCCTGCATCTCTGGAATGAAGCCAACTCGAGTGGGTTGGATAATGACTTTGATATGTCCTTGAATTTGGTTTTAGAGAAATTTATCAAGTACTTTTGCATCAATAATGATAAGTGAGATTTGTCTTAAGTTCTCTTTCTTTGTTGAATCTTTGTGTGGTTTAGGTATCAGTGGTTCTGTGGCTTCATAGTATGAATTAGGTAGTGTTCTTTTTGCTTCTATTTCCTGGAATAGTTTAAGGACTATTGATATTAGCTCTTTTTTGAAGGTCTGATAGAAGTCTGTTCTAAAACTATCTTGACCTTGGCTTCTTTTGTTTGGGAGGAGTTTTTAATAACTTTTTTTTTTCTTTTGGGTTTATGGGACTGTTTGGAAAATTTACCTGATCTTGATTTAATTTTGGTACTTGGTATCTGTCGAGAAAATGGATAGCCATTTCATTTAGATTTTTCCAGTTTTGTAGAGTATAGGCTTTATTTTTAGTAGGTTCTGATTTTTTTTTTATTTCCTCAGTTTCTGCTGTTATATCTACATTTTCATCTCTGATTTTGTTACTTTGGATATTGTCTCTCTGTGCCTTTTTTTTGGTGGGGGGTCTGGCTAACGTTTTATCAGTCATGTTGAATTACTCAAAATAAATAAATAAATAAATAAATAAATAAATAAATAAATAAAGCCAGCTCTTGGTTTTGCTGATTCTTTGTACACTTCTATTTGTTTCTAACTGGTTGGTTTCAGCCCTATTTTGACAATTTTTCTATCTTCTATTCCTCTTGGATGCATTTGTTTCTTCTGCTCTGGAGCTTTCAGATGTGCTATTAACTTGCTGCATGGGATCTCTCCTATTTCTGGATGAAGGCACTTGGTGCTATGAATTTTCCTCTTAATACTGCTTTTGTTGAATCCCTTAAGTTTGGGTATGATGTGATTTCATTTTCATTAAATTCTATAGTCTTTGATTTCTTTATTTCTTCTCTGCCCAAGTTATCAATGAACAGAGTTAGTTTCCATGACTACTGAAGTTTTCTGTTGTTATTGTTGTTGTTGTTACTGAACTCTAGCCTTAATCTCTGGTGACCTGATAGAATGGATTGGGTTATTTCAATATCCAAGTATCTGTTTGTTGTAGATAGCACTGGGGCTAATTATATTTGATGTTAATTCCTTTCTTCTGTGAGAGGCTGCAAACAAGGAATCAGTCAGGACTCAGGTGATTTCCTGTAAACCTGCTTCCCACCTTATTTGTAAAATAATTTGTAAAATAAAATAAAATATGATTGGGCATATAAAAGGGAAGACAGAGTGGAAGGAGAAGGAAAAAATGGAAGAGGAAGAGGACACAGAAGAGGAGGAAGAAGAAAAGCGGAGCAGAAGCACATCGTCTAGAGAAACTGGAAGTTCTAAGGGGTCTCATAGATGTGGAAGATGGTAGTACAGCAGTAAATCTTCCCAAGCTTGGCACACAGCATGTATTCATATTAATTGAGTCATGTTTTCTATGCCAGGACATATTTGGGAGAAGATTTACTTCACCATCTGTTGAAGCTTGTTTTATATCCATTAATATGCTCAGTTTTGGAGAAGGTTCAATGAGGCACTGAGAAGAAGGTGTAGTCTCTTGTTTTAGGGTGAAATATTCTGTGGATATATGTTAAATCCATTTGTCTCATAACTTCTGTTAGTTTCACCGTGTCTCTCTTTAGCTTCTATTTCAATGACCTGTCAATTGGTGAGAGTTGGGTGTTGAAGTCTCCCACTATTTTTGTGTGAGGTTCAATATGTTTGTTGGGTTTTAGGAAAGTTTCTGTTGAATGTGTTTCTATTTCCTTTTATTTGTTTGTTTGTTTTTTGTTTTTGTTTTTTCGAGACAGGGTTTCTCTGTGTAGCCCTGGCTGTCCTGGAACTCACTTTGTAGACCAGGCTGGCCTCAAACTCAGAAATCTACCTGCCTCTGCCTCTCAAGTGCTGGGATTAAAGGCGTGTGCCACCACACCTTGCTAATGTGTTTCTATTTCTTTAGGGGATATGGGACTGTTTAAATTGTTAATCTGATCCTGATTCAACTTTGTTACCTGATATTTGGAAAGTTGTCCATTTCATCCAGCTTTTCCAGTTTTGTTGAGTATATCCTTTTGTAGTAGGTCTGAGGGTGTTTTGGATTTCCTCAGGATCTGTTGTTGTGTCTCCCTTCTCATTTCTGATTTTGTTAATTAGGATACTGTCCATGTGCCCTCTAGTTGGTCTGGCTAAGGGTTTATCTATCTTGTTGATTTTCTCAAAGAACCAGCTCCTGGTTTGGTTAATTGTCTACTTCTTTTAGTTCCCACTTGTTGCCAATGCCTGGCAAATACAGAAGTGGATGCTGACAGTCATCAGTTGGATGGAACACAGGGTCCCTAATGAAGGAGCTAGAGAACATATCCAAGGAGCTAAAGAGTTCTGCAACCCTATAGGAGGAACAACAATATGAACTAACCAATACACCCCAGATCTGGGTCTCTAGTTGCATATGTAGCAGAGGATGGTCTATTCAGCCACCAATAGGAGGAGAGGCCCTTGGTATTGCAAAGATCATATGCCCCAGTACGAGGGAATGCCAGGACCAGGAAGCAGGAAGGGTGGGTTGGGGTGCAGCGCAGGGGGAAGGTATAGGGGGCTTTGGGGATACCATTTGAAATGTAAATGAAGAAAGTATCTAATAAAAAATGCTAAAAAAAATAAAAATAAAAATGATACTATCCCTGTGCCCTCTAGTAAGTCTGCCTAAGGGTTTATCAAAGAACCAGCTCTTGGTTAGGTTGATTATTTGTTCTAGAGCCTTCAGGTGTGCTGTCGGGCTGCTAGTGTATGCTCTCTCCAATTTCTTTTTGGAGGCACTCAGAGGTATGAGTTTTTCTCTTAGGACTGCTTTCATTGTGTCCCATAAGTTTGCATATTTTGTGGCTTCATTTTCATTAATCTCTAAAAAGTCTTTAATTTCTTTCTTTATTTCTTCTGACCAAGATATCATTGAGTAGAGTGTTGTTCAGTTTCCACATGAATGTTGGCTTTCCATTATTTATGTTGTTAGTGAAGATCAGCCTTAGTCTGTGGTGATCTTATACAATGCATGGGATTATTTCAATCTTCTTGTATCTGTTGATGCTTGTTTTGTGACCAATTATATGGTCAGTTTTGGAGAAGATACCATGAGGTGCTGAGAAGAAGGTATATCTTTTTTTTTTTTTTTTTTTTTTTTTTTTAGGATAAACTGTTCTATAGATATCTGTTAAATGCATTTGTCTCATAATTTCTGTTAGTTTCACTCTTTGTCTGTTTAGTTTCTGTTTCCATTATCTGTCCATTGATGAGAGTGGGGTGTTGAAGTCTCCCACTATTATTGTGAGTGGTGCAATGTGTGCTTTGAGCTTAATTAAGGTTTCTTTTATGAATGTGGTTTCTTTTATGAATATGTATACTCCTTGCATTTGGAGTATAAATGTTCAGAATTGAGAGTTCATCTTGGAGGATTTTACCTTTGATGAGTATGAAGTTCCCCTCCTTATCTATTTTGATAACTTTAGGTTGAAAGTCAATTTTATTCGATATTAGAATGGCTACTCCAGCTTGTTTCTTGGGGCCATTTGCTTGGAAAATTGTTTTCCAACCTTTTACTCTGAGGTAGTGTCTGTCTTTGTCACTGAGGAGAATTTCCGGTATGCAGCAAAATGCTGGGTCTTGTTTTTGTAACCAGTCTCTTGCCTATGTCTTTTTTATTGGGGAATTGAGTCCATTGATATTAAGAGATATTAAGTAAAAGTCATTGTTGCTTCCTGTTATTTTTGTTTTTAGAGTTTGGATTCTGCTCTTACAGCTATAGTCTTTTAGGTTTGTTGAACGTTTACTTTCTTGCTTTTCTTAAGGTGTAGGTTCCCTCCTTGTGTTGGTGTTTCCATCTATTATCCTTTGAATGGCTGGATTTGTACAAAGATATTGAGTAAATTTAGTTTTGTCATGAAATACCATGGTGTCTCCATCTATGGTAATTGAGAGTTATGCTAGTTATAGTAGCCTGGGCTGGCATTTGTGTTCTCTTAGGGTCTGTATGATATCTGCTCACAAACTTCTGTCATTCATTGTTTCTGTCAAGAAGTCTGGTGTAATTCTGATAGGTCTCTTTTATTTGTAACTTGCCTTTTTTTCCTTACTGCTTAATATTCTTTCTTTGTTTTGTGCATTTGGTGTTTTGATTATTATGTGATGGGAGGAATTTGTTTTCTGCTCAAATCTATTTGAAATTCTATAGGCTTCTCGTATGTTCATGGGCATCTCCACCTTTAGGATTGGGAAGTTTTCTTTCATAATTTTGTTGAAGATGTTTCCTGTCCCTTTAAGTTGGAAATCTTTTTTCTTAAGATTTATTTTTCTATTTCATGTATATAAATTCACTGTTGCTCTCCTCAGAGTCACTAGAAGAAGGCATCAAATCCCATTACAAATGGTTGTGAGCTACCATATGTTTACTGGGCATTGAACACTGGACCTCTGGAAGAACACTCTGTTTTCTTCAATGCTCAGCAATCTCTCCAGCCCTGTCACTGCTATCCTTTTCCAGATCTAAGTTATTCTTATAGCAAACTTCTTTTAAAGAAATGTTAGATAAATAAGAAGAAAAATTCCAGGGAAATAAAATATTTAGATATAAAGTTGCTAAATAAAGGCAGCAATGAATTTCAGTAAGAGAGAATTTATCTGTGATTAAGAAAGAAGAGAAACAGCTAAGTGAAAAATAGTCCATTGTCACAGAAGATCAAAGAGTGTAACAAGACTTAAAAGCATGTTAGAAACACTTGTAAAGTCCCACCATATTTTACCTGAACAAGGACGATGTCAATGTTCATGATGAAGTACAGTGGTAGTGGTTGTGGTGGTGGGAAGTCCACAAGGCCTCTCTTCTACACAAAGAACCACAGTGAACTGAGGAATGTTGGACACATGAGAGGTGGCCCTTCTCATGGAGGAGCTCACTGCTTGGATTTCCAGTGCCAAGCTATCCATCTGGAGAATTATATAACTATATATTCAAGCTGAGCAAGAATATATGAGTATATGCAAAAAGATATGTATATGAAAAAAACATTAAATAAAAAATAGCTATGAATTTGAAGAATGGGGGGAGAAATATATGGGAAGATTTAGAGGGAGGAATGGAAAGGGAAAGGAGAAATGTTGCAATGATATGGTAATCTCAAAAAGAGAGAGAAAAAACCATGCTTCAACACTGTAATTTGAGATGTCATGATAGAAGTGTAATTTTACTATGGCAGTAAATTGATTGAAGGTATAATGTTTCCTGTGTTGCTTTTTTCTTTCTATCATTATTTGTAATAAAACATGTATCTGTACCCCATGGCTAACATATCTATGAGAACCATTTCAGTACCTCAACTGTTAGTATAGTACACTCCAAGCCCTGGCCTAACTATGTGACCCTTGACCTGCGTTGCCAGGCCAACGTCCCTCAATCCCACAGCCCACTTGACTCAGTTCCCACCCTCACTGGTGTGATGTCATTTTCTGTATAAATTAGGGGATCACGCCCTCCTCTCTCTTTCTTCTCTCCCCACTCTTTCTATCTTTTCCCTCTTCTCTGCCCTTCTACCTGCTTCACTGCACCTCTACCTCTGCACAATAAACTTCTCCCACGTGGAACCACCTTGGCCTGGTCTGCTGTTTGGTTTATCTGCCATATATATATATATATATCTTGATATTAATTAATTCATAAAAGTATTGCCTTGACTCAGATTGGATTAAGCTGGAAAAAACCAACAGCCACCAGTGTCCAGTGTGCCTGAGAGGGCACCCCAGTGGATGCAGCGGTGGGCACAGAACACAGCATTCATGGTAAGAATCCCACTGCCTTACAGCTGCACCAACCAACTCCATGGAGTGGCTGCACCTCTCTTTCCCTCCTCCCTCTGAGCCAGAACTCAAGGCAACCCCATGTCTCCCTGTGTTTTTAAATCCCAGTCAAAAGGGGAATTAACCTCTGCTAAGTAAGCCTTTGCCACTAAGCCCCACTCTCTCTAGCACTTGCCTTAGAAATGGCTTGACACTCACACAAAGACCAGTGGGGGATGGGAGTCACTGCCCGCCAGCCATTTCCACCATGTGACCCGCCGCCACTGAGGGACACCTGAACTTTAAACTAAGTGAGCTGTGCCACTCCCACCCGCCTTACAGCTGGGCTTCTGCGGTCCCATTTTACTGGTTCACTAAAAATTCCCACGCAGACAACAGCATACTATTGATAGGGCTTGTCAACGGGGAGGGGCCTCCAGTTCCCCGAACAGAGCCTGGCCAGTTCTGCCTGAGAACTAGGGGGCTGGTATTTTTACCTCAAAACCTCCAGCTGACATAGACACCAAGACATTGCCCCATCTAGATCTTGTTCTCCTGAAAGTTGCTCTCCCTAGCAGCCGGCTGAAATCCCTAGCCAGGGTAGAGCACTTTCCACAGTAAGTCCAGGACTTACTGGGTAGCCACTAGAGGTCCTTCTGATGACTTGGGCACTCTAGCCTGGCTGATTTCCTTCTTGGTTTCTGAGTCGTTCTCAGGACGCCAGTATGAATGCCAGTAACCTCCAGAATATGGGCAACAATATGTCTTCAAACGTATCCCTGGATGCATCACTGGGATGTCTCCTAGAAAATCTTGAGTCTTTGAAGCTGACACCTCCTTTAAAGGCATCAAGATTGATATTCCTTTGCAATAAGGTCTGGACTCAGTACTCACTAGAAAATGGTTCCAAATGGCCACTTAATGGCCCCTTAGATCCAGCTGTTTTAAAGGATCTTAATACATACTGCCAGCAAGCCGGTAAATGGGAAGAGATTATCTATGTAAAATCTTTCATTCATCTTCATTCCAGTCCTACTATGTACTCATCCTGCTCTCCAACTCAACTCCTGTTAGCCATGAATCCTGCACAACTCCCACTAGACGGTACTACGATATTGGACCCAGCATATGAATCACCTCCTTTTCTCCATAGGCCTACTTCTGTGTCGCTTAGAACCCAAACTGCTACCCCAGGTTTTCCCTCACCAAGATGCCCCAGAGCCTGCCATCCCCAGCTATCCTCCTTCTGCGTCAACCACAAGTCTCTCCAACCGTTCCTCCCTGGCACCTACTTTCACACCACCTATCACTCTCTCTAAGGCCACGACCAAAACCCCAAGCTCTCCACACCTAGAGGAATCTGACCCAGCAATTGTCCTTCCCTTAAGGGAAGTTGTGGGGGTAAATGGTCTGGTCAGAGTACACGTTCCCTTCTCACTGAGTGAACTTTCTCAGATAGAGAAGAGATTGGGCTCCTATATTTCTAATTCTTCTGCCTTTATCAAAGAATTTCAGTATATCACTCAGTTGTACAATTTGACATTTCATGATATACACATGATACTTACTAACGATTTGCTTCCTAAGGAACATGAGTGAGTTTGGGAACAAGCAAGAGCACATGCAGACGAGATTGATCAAACAGATAGAGCATACCCAATCAGAGCAGAGACAGTACCTGACCTGGATCCTCAATGGAATTATAATTCTGCAGGTGGTATTCTAGCCAGGGACAGGTTTGTTACATGTCTTTTGGCAGGTCTGAGAAAAGCAGCTTTAAAGCCAGTAAATTTTGAAAAACTTCAAGAGGTTGTTCAAGATAAACAGAAGAAATTATCTCTCTTTTTAGAACGCCTTAAAGGTGCTTAATTGCAGTATACCAATCTGGACCCTGAAAACCCAGAGGGTAAACAACTCTTAATTACTTACTTCTTTTCCCAGAGCTACCCCAACATAAGAACTAAACTTAAAAAGTTGGAGAGGAGACCTCTGACTCCACAGGCAGAAGTGTTGGCGCTGGCCTTCAAAGTGTACCATGGGAGAGATGAGAGAGTTTGCAAGCAGAAGAACAATATGCTGGCAAAGTCTGTCCAACCAGGCCCAACTGCTACCCTGAGCTCAAGGTCTTCTAAGACCCAGAGACCACTGTGCACCTGTTACAGGTGAAGTCGTCAAGATCATTGGGCTAATGCCTGCCCTAATCCCCACAAGCTGAGGGGACCATGCCCTAGGTGCCATCAAGAGGGACATTGGGCTGCTGATTGCCCCCATGTTACACAAAACAGGGAGACATCACTCCCAGATAACCCTCCAACAGATTTCCTAGGCTTGGCCACGGCTGACTGACTAGGCCCAGGCTCCTCTGACCCCAACCATTACCATCATGAACAAAGAGCTTAGGGTAGACACTATGGTCTGTGGGTGGCCCATCTCTTTTGTCTTGGACACTGGGGCAACTTACCTGGACATAACGGAGTTTTGGGGGCCCAAATCTCCCTCTCATTTTCCTATTGTCGGGGTAGGAGGACAACCTTACTTTCCATACTAGACCCCACCACTCAGTTGCATTTTTAGGGATGTACCTCTCACTCATTCCTTTTTGGTAGTGCCCACATGTCCTGTCCCCTTATTGGAAAGGGATCTCCTATCTAGGCTGGGAGCCTCTATTTCTTTTGCTCCCCACATTTTCCTGAACTCAAGCTCACTAGAAGTTCCTCTGCTATTCCTTTTAGCCAGCTAACCTACTAACATTACCATGTCATTCCCTTTACCAACCTCACAGATAGAACCTCGAGTCTGGGACATCCAGAACCCCTCTGTCGCTAAACACTATTCACTTGTTGTCATCCAGTTGTTGGACCCTACCAGGTATATCACCCAGGCTCAAGACCCTCTCTCTCTCCAGAACCTTAGGGGACTCAAGCCGAACTCTTTTGCCCTACCTCTTTTCCCTTTAATACCCCTATACTGGCAGTCAAGAAACCCAATGGTGCCTATCACTTAGCCCAGAATCTCAGATGTATTATCTCTGCAGTGGTGCCTCTCCACACAGCTGAGGCTAACACTTACACACTTCTTTCTACTATCTTCTCAGTTACTTCCCAATTTTCAGTTCTAGATCTTAAGGATGCATTCTTCTCTATTCCTCTAGATGTCCAGTCACAAAACATATTTACCTTTACCTGGACAGATCCTGATACCCACTTTTCTACCTAACTGACCTGCACTGTTTTACCTCAGGGATTTCAGGATAGCCCACGCCTATTTGGGAAAGTCTTGGCTTCTGACCTACTATCTCTGTTTCTCCCTAAATCTAAGATCATACTTTACATAGATGATGTCCTTCTCTGTAGCCCTTCTTTAGAAATCAGCCAGATTTCTGAATTTCCTCTCTAATAGTGGGTACAGGATCTCACCCTCTAAAGTCCAACTGTCCACTCCTCAGGTTATTTATTTGGGACTAGCAATCACCCCAACCCATAAGGCTATTACATTAGAAAGAATCTGATTTAATCTCTAACTGTTCTGTCTACAAAAGAAGAAATTTTGTCATTCCTAGGAATAGTCAGGCCCCACCCATGAATCTCTTTTAAAACCTGTTACCAAGCCCTTTCAAAGGCTCCAAGAGGACCTCCTTAGGGCCTCAGCATTATATCTTCCTGACCTGACTTGTGCTTTTTCCTTCTATGTAACAGAAAAGGAGGGATTTGCCCTTGGAGCCTTGGGCCACCAAATAGGACCTTCTTTTGCATCTGTGGCATACCTGTCAAAAACAAAAAACAAAAAAACTAGACCTAACCATTCAGGGATGGGCACCCTGTATCCCTACTCTAGCAGCCTCTGAACTCCTTGTTTGAGAATCCAAGAAACTAACCTTTGCATCACCTATAACTGTCTTCTCTTCTCATAACCTGTCACAGCTCCTAACATATAAAGGATTATAGACTCTACTTCCCTCTAAAGTTCTTTCTCCAGGCATCTCTAATAGAAGACCCCACACTCACTTTCTAATCATGTCTACCTATCAATATTTCTAACCTTCTTCTAAACCAAATATTCCCTATCCCATGCCAGCACTGAAATGCTAGAAGAACTATTACCTCATCCTTCACACATACAGGAGGGTACATTGCCCCAAGCCACATACACTTGGTATACAGAAGGCAGCTCTTTCCTACATGAAGGGGCCAGAAGGGCTGGCTATGCTATAGTGTCAGACACTGAGGTAGTGGAGGCACAGGCCCTTCCTACCCATACCACTAACCAACAAGCCGAACTAACAGCCTCACCCATGCTTTTCATCTGCCACAGGGACAGTCCCTAAACATCTACACAGATTCCAAGTATGCTTTTCACATCCTCCTGTCTGGAAGAAACGTGGACTACTTACTACAAAGGGAGGATCATGGCTATGCTAGAGGCCTGCCACCTCCCTGCAGCTATTGGAATCATCCATTGCAGGTCCCACCTATTGTCTCTAAGGGAAATAATCGAGCTGACAAGGCAGCTAGAGCTGTGTCCCTCAGGGGTCTAGACTCCTCTCATCCTCCCCAGGACATTCTTACACTACAGTCTACATCTCCACACTCACCCTTTGATATCTGCCAAACTCTGTCATACCTTCACCAACTCTTTTATACTAATAGCCAAGCATTATCTTCCTTTGTTAAAACTCATTAACTTCCTTTGTTAAAACCCACTCCTGAAGACCTACGTTTTCTAAAATCTATCACTGTTTCTTATAAAATATGTCAGACATCTAACTCCAACTCAGGGTATCATGGCCTTACTTTTCCTACTCAACAGGCTAGAGGTTCCCTTCTTGGAACTGACTGGCAACTTGACTTTACCCACATGCCCACCGTCAGATGTGTCAATTACCTCCAGGTCTTGGTGGACACCTTCTCAGGGTGGGTAGAAGCATTACCAACAACTAATAAAAGGGCTCAGACAGTCTCTGATCTTCTCCTCCGAGAGATCATCCCTCAATTTGGTGTCCTGGTCTCTCTCCAATCAGACAACAGACCTGAATTTACCTCCCAAGTTTTTCAGATCCTATCTAAGGCCCTAGACATCCCCTGGTACTTTCACATCCCTTAACACCCTCAATCTTCAGGCAAGGCAGAAAGAACTAACCGCTCCTTAAAAACTACTCTTGTTAAACTGTCACAGGAACTTCAACTTGACTGGGTAAAGCTCCTGCCCCTGGCTCTTTTCAGACTGTGAGCTCTCCCCAAGCAACCTCTCCTCATCTCACCTTTCGAATTCATGTATGGTTGTCCAGTCCTAACCCCTGGCTTCTTGCCCAAGCATTCTCCTCTTTCAGATCATTTGCTTACCCCATTACTTTATCATCTCTGTTCTCTCTTATGAAACTTTGCTGACGATTACCTACCTCGACCACTACCTGTTAACATTGGGACCAAGCCCTTTTATATCCTCCAGGTAATCAGCCCTCACCCCTTTCTCCTAAGAGATTTTCAAGGAATGACTGAAACTTGTGCTTACTATCCAAAAGCAGATCAATTCTTTGGCAGCCGTGGTGCTTCAAAAATGGCGAGAACTAGACCTCCTGACAGCTAAAGAAGGTGGACTTTGCCGGTTCCTACAAGAAGAATGCTGTTTCTACGTCAACCAATGCAGATAGTAAAAAATAAAATCCAGGAACTACAGGCAGACAAAAAATTTCAGTAACTGTGAGACCGCCAGTTCTGGTATCTTTGAAAACCCCATATGGAAGTGAATCCTTCTACTCATAACACCTTTCTTGGTCATCTTCCTGGCATTATTATTCACTCCTTATGTTATTAATCTTGTCTCTACATTCCTTCAGCAACAAGTACAACAAATTTTTTAACCAAACTACTAATTAGATCCTGTTACAGGATTATCAGCCACTACCCACAAAGGAATCAATGTCCATAGAAGAACCTGATTCAGACGATTACCAAATGGATTCTGATGGTGAAAGCAGATATATACCCTAAAATCTGATGATGTCCCTAAACAGCAGGAAGTAGTTTGAGAGACACAATGCCCTTATTCCCTCTTCACCATTGGTCTCCCCTCTCTTTTCTCCCCTTCCTTTTATAATAACAAGAAGGGAGGAATATTAGTACCAGGCCACTCCAAGCCCCAGCCTAACTATGTGACCCTTGACCTGTGTTGCCAGGCCAATGACCCTCAATCCTACAACCCACTTGGCTCAGTTCCCACCCTCACTGGTGTGATGTCATTTTCTGTATAAATTAGAGGATCACCCCTTCCTCTCTCTTTCTTCTCTCCCCCGTATCCTCTTTCTCTCTTTTTCCTCTTCTCTGCCCTTCTACCTGCTTTGCCACACCTCTGCCTCTGCACAATAAACCTCTCCCACGTGGAACCACCTTGGCCTGGTCTGCTGTTTGGTTTATCCACCATATATATATATATATATATATATATATATATATATATATATATATACACATATATATACACATATACATATATTGCTTGATATTAATTTATAAAATCAACTTACAATCACTGTTATCTTTTCTTGAAACTATCATGCAAACATGACCAAAACAATCTAAGAACATTGAGTACAAATGTGTTTTCTATGACATACTGACAAGAACATCCATCTTATACAATGGCAAAAGTCAAATTAATCAACTGCAAACTCCAATCAACAAATAGATGAATGAATTACACACACACACACATCACCACCACCACCATCATCAACACCATCAACACTACCATCATCATCTGCTTCTTTACCACTAATAAATGACTTTCTATGGCAAACATCATTCCTCATGCTGAGATACAGTGTCTTTTTTATCTCTGGCATGTTGTCTCTGCTTTTATTTTTATTCAGAGATAATTAGAGTGACTTGGGAAAGGATAAATATTAACATTTGGCACGATTTAAAGAAAGAATACATCCATATTTCTTCAGCAGTACAAATGTTTAGATATGGAAAGACAGAAAAGGGATGCAGTAATGAGTTTTTGAAAGTTTCATTGAGCAGAATTTGATGCTGGTATTATTCAAATAAGGAGAATATGTATATATATATATATATATATAATGGGATTTTAGAAAATGGCACTGTGAAATAGGAAAAGCATACATTAAAAATCATAGGAAAATGTACCCTTCCCCCAGCCTTGAGTAGGCTAAACATGGTTTTGCAACCTAGCTGGAGTCACCTGGCCTTATACATTTACAATGTTCTAACAGAGCTTTGAGGAAGTGACTGCCTGCTGAGCTTGCTTTGCAACTTAATCCAGCTGAAACAAAGGATGGGTCTCTGGGCTTTCCCTATATAAACGCAGAGCTGATAATTAAACTTTGAGCCTTGTCTTGGCTTCATCTTCTTCTAGTCCACCCTTCCTTTTCCATCTTCAGCCTCCATTTCAGGTATCCAGTTCATCCATGGCTTCTGGAAAGCTTCAGGAAAAGAATGATGAAGGGGAATTAGAAGTGTTAAAACCAGGAAAAATAATATTATTGTTAAAATGTTTGTTTACTTAACTGGCTTCTGTTTATTTGCAAATATAACTATGGGAAACAGTTGTAAATGATGTAGCCATGATGTGAAACTTACTAATTACAAGTGATTATGTCTATGATGGGAAAATGGAAACACTCCATTCCACGTTAGTGAAACACTCAGTTTCCGTTTTCATTTTTTATTAGATATTTTCATTATTTACATTTCAACTGTTATCTCTGTTTCCCCTCCAAAACCCCTTATCTCCTCCCCCTCCTCCTGCTCACCAGTCCTCCCATTCTGTCTTCCTGGCCCTGGCAATCCCCTACAATGGGGCATAGATAGAGCCTTCAGAGGACCAAGGGCCTCTCCTCTGCTACATATGCAGCTGGAGCCATGAGTCCCAACATGTGTACTCTTTAGTTGGTGGTTTAGTCCCTGGGAACTCTAGTGGGTACTGGTTAGTTCATATTGTTTTTTCTCCTATGAGGCTGCAAAATGCTTCAGCTCCTTGTGTCCTTTCTTTAGCTCTTTCATTGGGAAGCCTGTGCTCAGTCCAATGGATGGCTGTGAGCATCCATTTCAGGCACTGGCAGAGCCTCACAGGAGACAGCTACATCAGGTTCTTGCCAGCAAGCACTTTTTGGCATCCACAATAGTGTCTGGGTTTGGTGAATTTATAAGGGATGGATCTCCATGTAGGGCAGTCTCTGATTGGGCTTTCCTTCTATCTCTGCTCCACACTTTGTCTCTGTAACTCCTTCCATGGATATTTTGTTCCCCCTTCTAAGAAGGATCAAAGTATCCACACTTTGGTCTTCCTTTTTCTTAAATTTCATGTGGTTTGTGAATTGAATCTTAGGTATTCCAAGCTTCTGATGCTCCAATATGTAATAAGGACACATGTTCCACTATGTTTATAGCAGCCTTATTTATAATAACCAGAAGCTGGAAAGAACCCAGGTAACCTTCAACAGAGGAATGGATACAGAAAATGTGCTATATTTACACAATGGAGTACTACTCAGCTATTAAAAACAGTTAATTTATGAAATTCTTAGGCAAATCAATGGAATTGGTGGACATCATTCTGAGTGAAGTAACCCAATCACAAAAGAACACACATGATAGGCACTCATGCATAAGTGGATATTATCCCAGAAGCTCAGAACATTCTGTTTTCTAACAGGATTCAGAGTAGTGTTTCCTTGAATTCTACCAGTGCCATTCAGATTTTTTTGACTTTACCAATACCAGTGCCATCCAGGAAGTATTTCCTGGAGTTTCATTTTTTTTTTTCTCAAAACTATATATAGATGTGTTTTAAAACATTTTAGATTTTTTGTTTATTATTCTTTATTATTTAGTGGCTGTGTATTTACTCTATGGCTACTCTTAGTGTTAGTAGCAAGTCATACTTTGGATTTTCATTTCAGATCATATAAAAGCTGTGAAGTTCACAAGGATACTAACAATTACACTTAATCTTTATGCTTAAGAAAAAATATGACATTTTTGTTCACAATTTTAAAATAGTTGACAATTTTATGGTTACTACACTAGAAATCAACTACATTTCAAATGAGACAGGTTTTTAAATACAGAATTAAAGAGCAGGAAGGAAGAAAGAGTAATTTTAAGTTCCTATAATCAAGAGGACTATGTTGTTTCACCTGAAGCAATGGATGACACAGTGGTAGCAAGTAGATTTGTTTCATAAATCCAGGCAGAGAACAGCTATATTTCCCCTTCACTCTCGATTCAGATATTAACTGCACAAATATCAAAAGCCACAGCACTATCTCATAGGAAAAGAGGCAAAAGTAATCTTCTAAATGTGTCATTTTTGTACTGTTTCTAAATCACCACTGTGTAGATCAAACTCAAAGAACACTCAAGCCCCATATAGGCAATGTAAAGTGTTTAGTGCAGTTCCATAAGTCTATTGTTTATAGAGTATGTATATCACACAAAGTAAATATGTGTTCATGTCTTAATTGGTGACTAGTAATAAGAATGCCTGTTGGAAGAAGAAAGAAGGCTCAGTAGGCAAAAGCACTGACAGTACTTCCAGCATATTAGAGATCCCTTCCCATTACAGGCTGGCTTGCAGCAATGTGTAACTGTACTTTTGATGAATCTGACACATGCTCTGGGTCATTGGATGCCCCTACATATATGTGCCACATAACCATGCATCCAACAAATGTACAAACACATTAGATAGATAGATAGATAGATAGATAGATAGATAGATAGATAGAGGTGGTGGAGCCATCTTGTGCTTGTGCCCTGGGTCCCTCAGAGACCAGTCTGTGCATGTGAGAGTGTGGACTGCAGAAAAGACACAGCTTCTGGGAGAGGCAGAAGTGACACAGCTTCTGGGACACACCCCATTTTGGGCTCCAGACATCAGAGCACCTTCCTCGCCCTGGTGGGGCTCTGACTGCTTGAGCAGGTGAGGGAGCCATCTTGTGCCCCAGCTCCCTCAGAGACCAGTCTGCTCTGGGTGAGAGTTCAGAGTGCAGAAGCTACACAGCTTCTGGGACAGGTAAGAGCAACACAGCTTCTGGAACAGACCCCTGTTTCTGGCTCCAGACATCCAAGTACCTACCCCACCAGAGAAGAGGTGTCTGCCCGGTAGGGCTCTGACTGGCAGAGCAGGTAAGAGAGCTAACTAGTGTCCCAGGTCCCTTGGAGACTTGTCTGCACATGTCAGCTCACAGACAGTGGAGGCAACACATCTTCTGGGACAGGCCCAGTTTCGGGCATTCATCTTCAGCCAGAAAGCAGGTCTGAACACCAGACCTCTGTGCACTTTCCCTGCAAGAAGAAAGCTTGCCTATAGAGAGTACTCTGACCACACAGACTCAAGAGAGAGCTGAAATCCCAGGACTGCTGACAGAGGCTATCAGAACCACAGAAAGAACAAGCTACAATCAGAGAAAACTATAACAACTAACACCAGAGAATACCAAATGAAAAAAAGGCAAATGTAAGAACCATACTAACAGAAACCAAGATGACTAACCATCATCAGAACCCAGCATTCACACCTCAGCCAGTCCCAGATACCCCAACACATCTGAAAAACAAGACTCAGATTTAAAATCATGTCTCATGATGCATAAAGAGGACTTTAAGAAAGACATTAATAACTCACTTTAAAAAATACAGAAGAACACTGCTAAAGAGATAGAAGTCCATAAAGAGTTACAGGAAAACACAAACAGGTGATGGGACTGAACAAAAACATCTAAGACCTAAAAAGGGAAGTAGAAAAAAAATAAAGAAAACCCAAAGTGAGACAACTCTGGAGATAGAAAACCTAGGAAAGAAATCAGGAACCATAGATGCAAGCATCAACAACAGAATACAAGAGATGGAAGAAAGAATCTCAGGTGCAGAACATTCAATAGAGAACATGGGGACAACAATCATAAAATGCAAAATGCAAAAAGATCCTAATTCAAAACATGCAGGAAATCCAGGACACAATGAGAAGACCAAACCTATGGATAATAGGAGTAGGTGAGAATGAAGATTTTCAACTTAAAGGGCCAGAAAATATCTTCAGCAAAATTATAGAAGAAAACTTCTGAAGCCTAAAGAAAGAGATGCCCATGAACATACAGAAGCCTACAGAACTCCAAATAGACTGGACCAGAAAAAAAATTCCTCCTGACACATAATAATCAGAACAACAAATGCATTAAATAAAGATAGAATATTAAAAACAGTAAAGAAAAAAGTTCAAGTAACATAAAAAAGCAGGCCTTTTAGAATTGTACCAGACTTCTCATGAGAGAGTATGAAAGCCAGAAGATCCTGGACAGATGTTATCCAGGCCCTAAAGGAACTCAAATCCCAGCCCAGGCTATTATATCCAGCAAAACTCTCAATTACCATAGATGGAAAAAGCAAAGTATTCCATGATAAAATCAAATTCACACAATATCTTTCCAAGAATCCAGCACTTCAAAGGATAATAAAGGGAAAACACCATCACAAGGACAGAAACTACACCCTAGAAACAGCAAGAAAGTAATCCATTAACAAACCTAAAAGAAGACAGCAACAAGAACAGAATCCCAACTTTAACAACAACAACAACAACAAAAAAAACAGGAAGCAACAATTACTTTTCTTAAATTTCTCTTAACATCAATGGACTCAATTCCCCAATAAAAAGATCTAAACTAATAGACTGGCTACACAAACAGGAAACATTTCTCAGCTTACAGGAAACCCCACTCAGGGAAAAATATAGACACTACCTTAGAGTGAAAGACTGGAAAACATTTTTTCCAAGCAAATGGTCCAAAGAAAAAAAAGCTGTAGTAGCCAATCTAATATCAAATAAAATTATCTTCCAACCCAAAGTTATGAAAAATGACAAGGAGGGGCACTTCATACTCATCAAATGTAAAACCTACCAAGATGAACTCTCAATTCTGAATAACTATCCTCCAAATGCAAGGGCAGCAACATTCAATAAAGAAATTTTAGTATAGCTTAAAGTACACATTACACTTCAGACAATAATAGTGGGAGACTTCAACACCCCACTCTCACTAATGGACAGATCCTGGAAACAGAAACTAAACAGAGACACATGGACACTAACAGAAGTTATGAAACAAATGGATTTAATAGATATCTACAGAACATTTTATCCTAAAATAAAAGGATATAACTTCTCAGCACCTCATGGAACCTCCTCCAAAATTGACCATATAATTGGTCAAAATACAGGTCTCAATAAAGACAAAAATGTTGAAATTATCCCATGCATCCTATCTGATAACCATGGAGTAAGGCTGATCTTCAATAACAGCATAAATAATAGAAAGCCAACATTCACGTGGAAATTGAACAACACTCTTCTCAATGATACCTTGGTCAAGGATGAAATAAAGAAAGAAATTAAAGACTTTTTAGAGATTAATGAAAATGAAGGCACAACATACCCAAACTTATGGGACACAATGAAGGCAGTCCTAAGATGAAATCTCATAGCCTAAGTGCCTCCAAAAAGAAACTAGAGACAGCATACACTACCATACTGACAGCACACCTAGAGGCTCTAGAACTAAAGGAAGCAAATTCACCCAAGAGGAGTAGGTGACAGGAAATAATCAAACATAGGGCTGAAATTGACCAATAGGAAACAAAGAATCAACCAAACCAGGAGCTGGTTCTTTGAGAAAATCAACAAGATAGATAAACAGCCAGACTAACTACACGGAACAAGGACAGTATCTTAATTAACAAAATCAGAAATGAAAAAGGAGAAATAACAACAGAACCTGAGGAAATCCAGAATATCAACAGATCCTACTACAAAAGGCTATACTCAACAAAACTGGAAAACCTAGATGAAATGGACAACTTCCTCTACAGATACCAGGTACCAAAGTTAAATCAGGGTCAGATTAACAATATAAACAGTCCCATTTCCCCTAAAGAAATAGAAACAGTCATCAATAGTCTCCCACCATAAAAAGCCCAGAACCAGATGGGTTTAATGCAGAGTTCTATCAGACCTTCAAAGAAGACCTAATTCCAATTCTCCTCAAACTATTCCACAAAATAGAAACAGAAGGTACTCTGCCCAATTCATTCTATAAAGCCACAATTACTCTGATACTTAAACCACACAAAGATCCAAAAAGAAAGAGAACTTCATACCAATTTCCTTTATGAATATCAATGCTAAAATAGTCAATAAAATTCTAACAAACTGAATCCAAAAACACATCAAAATGATCATCTATCATGATCAAGTAGACGTCATCCCAGGGATGCAGGGATGGTTTAATATATGGAAATCCATCAACAAAATGCACTATATAATCAAACTCAAAGACAAAACCACATGATCATCTCTTTAGATGCTAAGAAAGCATTGGACAAAATCCAACACCCATTCATAATAAAAGTCTTGGAAAGATCAGGAATTCAATACCCATACCTATTCATAATAAATGCAATATACAGCAAACCAGTAGCCAACATCAAACTAAATGGAGAGAACCTGGAAACAATCCCACTAAAATCAGGGAGTAGACAAGGCTGCTCACTTTTCCCCTAATTATCTCCCTACCTTTCTCCCTTTAGTACTTGAAGTCCAGCAAGAACAATTCAACCACACAAGGAGATCAAGGGGATAAAAATTGGAAAGGAAGAAGTTAAAATATCACTACTTGCAGATGATATGATAGTATATATAAGTGAGCCTAAAAATTCCACCAGAGAACTCCTAAACATGATAAATAGCTTCAGTGAAGTAGCTGGATATAAAATTAACTCAAACAATTCAATGGCCTTTCTCTACACAAATAAATGGGCTGAGAAAGGAATTAGGGAAACAACACCCTTCACAATAGTCACAAATAATCTGAAATACCTTGGTGTGACTCTAACTAAGGAAGTGAAAGATCTGTGTGATAAGAACGTAAAGTCTATGAAGAAAGAAATTGAAGATCTCAGAAGATGGAAAGATCTCCCATGCTCATGGATTGGCAGGAATTATACACTCAAAATGGCTATCCTGCTGAAAGCAATCTACAGATTCAATGTAATACCTATGAAAATTCCAACTCAATTCTTCACTGAGTTAGAAAGGGCAATTTGCAAAGTCATCTGAAATAATAAAAAACCTAGGATAGCAAATACTATTCTCAACCATACAAGAAACTGTGTTGGAATCACTATGCCTGACCTTAAGCTATACTACAGAGCAATTGTGATAAAAACGGCATGGTACTGGTACAGGGATACACAGATAGATAAATGGAATAGAATTGAAGACCTAGAAATGAATCCACACATCTATGGTCACTGATCTTTGACAATGGAGCTAAAACCATTCATTAGAAAAATGACAGCACTTTCAACAAATGGTATTGGCACAACTGGTGGTTATCATGTAGAAGAATGCTAATTGATCCATGCTTATCTCTTTGTACAAAGTCTAAGTGGATCAAAGACCACAACATAAAACTGGAGAGACTGAAATTTATAGAGGAGAATCTGGGGGAAAGCTTTGAAGATATGGGCACAGGAAAAAAATTCCTAAACAGAACAGCAATGGCTTATGCTGCAAGATCAAGAATTGACAAATGGGGCTTCATAAAATTGCAAAGCTTCTATAAGGTAAAAGAAATAGTCAATAAGACAAAAAGGCCACTAACAGATTGGGAAAGGGTTTTTACCAATCCTAAATCTGATAGGGAACTAATATCCAATACATACAAGGAGCTCAAGAAGCTGGACTCCAGAAATTCAAATAACTCCATTAAAAAATGGGTACAGAACTAAACAAAGAATTCTCAACTGAGGAATTCTGAATGGCTGAGAAGTACCTCAAAAATTGTTCAAAATCCTTAATCATCAGGGAAATGCAAATCAAAACAACCTTGAAATTCCACCTCACCCCATTCAGAATGGCTAAGATCAAAAATTCAGGTGACAGCAGATGCTAGCAAGGATGTGAAGAAAGAGGAACACTCCTCCATTGCTGGTGGGATTGTAAGCTGGTACAACCATTCTGGAAGTCACTCTCGCATTTCCTCAGAAAAATTGGACATAGTACTATAGGAAGATCCAGCAATATCTCTCCTGGGCATATATACCAAGATGGTCCAACTGGCAATAAGGACACATGCTCCACTATGTTCATATCAGCTTTATTTATAATACCCAGAAGCTTGAAAGAACCTAGATGTCCCTAAACAGAGTAATGGATACAGAAAATGTGGTACATTTACACAATGGAGTACTACTCAGCTATTAAAAACAATGAAATTATGAAATTCTTGGGCAAATGGATGTATCTGGAGGATATCATCCTTAGTGAGGTAACCCAATCACAAAAGAATTCACTAGATATGCACTCACTGATAAGCGGATATAAGCCCATAAACTTAGAATACCCAAGATGCAATTTGCAAAACACAAGAAAATCAAGAAGAAGGAAGACCAAAGTATGGATACCTCATTCCTTCTTAGAACAAGGAACAAAATACCCTTGAAATGAGTTACAGAGACAAAGTTTAGAGCTAAGATGAAAGGATGAACCATCCAGAGACTACCCCACACTGGGATCCATCCTATAATCAGCCACCAAACCCAGATATTATTGCATATGCGAGCAAGAGTTTGCTGAAGGGACCCTCATATAGCTGTATAGTATGAAGCTATTCCAGTGTCTGGCAAACCCAGAAGTGTATGCTCACAGTCATCCATAGGATGAAACACAGGGCCCCCAACGGAGGAGCTAGAGAAAGTACCCAAGATGCTGAAGGGGTCTGCAACCCTATAGGTGGAACAACAATATGAACTAACCAGTACCCCCTGAGCTTGTGTCTTTAGCTGCATATGTAGCAGAAGATGACCTTGTCGACCATCGTTGGGAAGAGAGGCCCCTAGGTCTTGCAAACTTTATATTCCCCAGTACTGGGGAATGCCAGGGCCAAGAAGTGGGAAAAGTAGGTAGGGGAGCAGGGTTAGGGGAGAGTATAGGTCACTTTCGGGATAGCATTTGAAATGTAAATAAAGAAAATATATAATAAAATCAAATTATAAATAAATAAATAAATAAATAAATAAATGCCAGAGTTTAAAGGAGGCAGGGATAAGCACACAACAGGAGTTGAGAACATAAATATTTCTCTCATCAATTAGTAGACTAAGTAGAAAATTAGTGATGACGTAGAAGAGTTCAACTTCATCAATAACAACAGCCTATAACAGATTGAACAGGTGTCCATTCACCAAACAGCAGAATATATACCTTTGAACAGAATAGTCACTTTCCTTAATATCATATGCAAGGATGGGTCATATACTGAATCAAAAAGCATATCTCAACAAATGCAAAAAAATGAAACCAAATGATATTTATATTCTTCCAAAATAATAAGCTTAGATTAGAAACTATTATCAAACAAAAACAATGAAAGAAATACTATAAATTTATAAACTATGTAATTCTTAATAATACAGTAGTCATTGATGAAGTCTAAAGGAACATTTTAAATATGTGAAAATTAAAATACAGTATATCAAAATGTGATGGTTATATGCTGACCTCTTGGATGAGTACATTTTTAACATAAATACTTATATTGAACAGAAGGGAATTCTCAAATGAATAATATTAGATATTACCTTGATTAGAAAAAAGGAAAAAATAGAGCAAAGAAAGTAATAACATAAATCATTAAAAGAAAACAATACTGAAGACAATGTTTTAATAAAACAACAAAGCCCCTCAGCTGATTTTATAAACAAGAGAGACAGAGACAGAGACAGAGACAGAGACAGAGAGAGAGAGACAGAGAGAGAGACAGAGACAGAGACAGGAGACAGAGACAGAGAGAGAGACAGAGACAGAGACAGAGAGAGAGATAAAGTTTTGGAAGTAATACAGAATATAATTATTTTAAGCTACAACAATTACTAAATTATAATTTAAATTCTACAACAAAGACATTTTGAATGCAGATGGTACTATGGAACATTTAACCTAATACTGAAAATAGGGTTAACACTAATTTCATGTAAGAATTTTAAAACAATAAATGAGATAAAATTATTTTTAATAGTTAAAAGTTTATCATAAAGAATTACAAATTATTTCAAAATTACTGTGATACTATAATTTTCTAAGGCACATATAAGTGTATGTGCTAGTCTCTCAAAAACATGGGTACAAAATCCTATCAAACATGGCACTTATTGATCTTATTTATAAACATGAAGTTTATATCCCTTTGGTTAGACTACCTGACTATAATTCACAGTGCTCTCTGTTTAACCTCCAGCATCACATAATTTACACATGGTGGTACAATCCTGTTAAATCTCTACTTCAGTGCTGGGGAAAGGAAGATTTGACATTCAGTGCTGTCCTTGGTCACTCTTGGATGTGTGAGACTGTCTCATTTACAAATAAATAAAAAATACAGAATAAAAAGGTAAAACAGAAGATGTGCAAATCATTAATATGTAGAATTTATTTCAGACACAGTATATAATTCAATATTCAAAGATTTATACAGGTATTCCATCACACCAAGATATTCAGGAAAATATGCATGATATAATTTGTCAATGTAAAATAATCTTTAAAAGTCATCATCTACAAAAAAAGGTTATCAGATATTACAAGAATACATTAAAACATTCTCAAGTCCATTAAACTATTTACAAAACACCCATAGCTGCCTTTGTAGTCAAATGGAAAGAATTAATCTTTTTCCCCTTAGAGCTGTAAGAAAGCAGTGATGTCTACTCTCACAACTCTAACTAGAATATTGCATGACATTTCAGCCTGTGTGATAAGGCAAGTGAAAGAAATAAAAGCAAAACAGAATACAAAGGAAAAGCAGAAACATCTACCTTCAAGCAGCAAGTGTATTTCCAGGAAGAGAGCATTTTTGTCTACAGAGAAAAAAAGATTAAGAATATATAAATACAAAAATTTAAAGAAATATATATTTACTTATATTTATATAAAAGAAATACAGATATTTATATATTTAAATAAATATAAACACATACATTTACACATATTTAAAGATAGAAAAATAAAAATATAAAGAGTATTGTTAAAGAAATACAAATCTAACTTAAAGAAATATAAAGAATTTAAAATAAATTTCCAACAAATGATCAAAGATTTCTTTACAGTGAAATGCTATGTCACACCATGTATACTAAAACCAAAAAAATGTGATTGTTTCAAGTTTTAGAAAGGTGTATTAAGAAATTTACTTTAACAGACATGTTCTTACAGGCCCTTTTAGTTCATTGTTGGGAGAGTTACATTACTGATTACAAGGAAGGGTTGAGAACAAAAGTGGTAGTTCAAAAAAGGGCAACTGGAGTGCTCCTGTGGTTCTCTGTCTCTCTGTTTCCC
Organism: Mus minutoides; assembly: GCA_902729485.2. Classification (NCBI taxonomy): domain Eukaryota; kingdom Metazoa; phylum Chordata; class Mammalia; order Rodentia; family Muridae; genus Mus; species Mus minutoides. The sequence continues at coordinate 232,555 of LR750709.1, forward strand.
ATTCTTCTCCCTTCCTCCCTTCTTTTCACTATTCCTTCCTCCCTCTCTTTCTTCACCCTCTCTCCCCTCTCTCCTCTCTCTCTTTACCCTCTTCTGCTTCCTCCCTCCCCCTTTCCTTCTTCTCGTGTGTGTGTGTGTGTGTGTGTGTGTGTGTGTGTGTCTGTGTGTGTGTCTGTGTGTGTGTCTGTGTAGGTGTCTGTGTATGTGTGTGTGTTTGTGTGTGTGTGTCCCATGTTGTTCTCACAAACATTAGGTCACCCTCTTTCCTGGCCTTATGACATCCCTCTGTAACACTGGGATTAATCTTTGTGCCACCACATGAAATATCTTAAGGTTAGGAATGATCTGTAAGATTTACCTTTGGTGAAATACATGCTGCTATGAAAATTTCCCAGTGGTCTTCTAATTGCTAGGACTCCAGGCAAACACTCTGATTGATATCTGATCCTTGGTGTTAGGTACAGGCTACAAAACAGAAAACCACAAGTGAAAAGACATTCATCATCCAAGTGAGTAATACTTACTTTAAATAGGAGAAAATAATTGTTAGCATGAAGGCAATGTGACTTTTCTGAACTTAAAACCCTTATATAATTATAAGTTCTTTATTACTAATTATGAAATTACATTATTGTGTAACAGGGGTAATTAGAAGTCCTTGAGGCAGGTTTTAGTCATAATCTTCTTTTCCAAAATAAATAATTTAATTAGAGCCTTGTTACTAATTTAAGAATTTTTAATTAATGACTTATGGCCTAAAGGATTTTTTGCACCAGTATATAAAATCTAGTTGTGTAATTAGTAGAAACTTAAAGATTCAAATGCCAATTTCTAAATTATTAGATTTAATAGGGCTTGAATTAAGAATATTATATTTTATATTAATTCACATTATTTAAATTTAGATATATGAGTCATCTGGTCTTAACTATAAACTTTGTAAGACAAATCCCATTCCAGATAGATTTTATAAGCAAAAGAATTTATAATAATAATAGCAATTATTGCTTTGATTAATAAAATGCTACATAGTTATTTTCTCTATTTAATATTCATATGCTTTTATGCTTCATGAGCATTCTGTGTAATTATAACCTTTTGGTTATTTATCAGAAAATGACTGACTGAAAGCTGCTCATAGTTGCGTCCCAGAGTTTTGAGATGACTGTTACATTTATAGAAACACACTTCACTAAATGTGTTAAATGCTTGGGGGAAACAGAAGGCTAGCTAACATGCTTCCACTGTCTCTGTGCTGTGGTGAGTCTCCAAAGAAAAGAGCCAGCAGGACATCTAAACAACACTATAGTCAAAAGGATATTGACCCTAAATATTTGTTCACAGAATGAAAGAAGCTAAGAGACCCAGTGACTGCCTTCTGCAAGTAAAACCTGGGAGTCCCTTAGTCCTGGGGAAGGCTAAGGAGCAGTCAGGGTATAAATATGGAGTAAGCCACTGTCCACATCTGAATGCCTGTGAGATATAAATTTTGTTCCTAAAGGCAAAAGAAGATGAATGGTTCAGTATGCTTAGAGAACAAATTTTTCCCTCCTTGCTTATTTAGAATCTCAACAGACAGGAAGATGATAAACCACATGCTTTACCCAGTTCCCCACTTCACATGCTTGCTGAAGACACCATCACAGACAGATCAGAAATGATATAGATAAATGAACCTTTGTTCATACCTTTGTTGAGCAATGTGAGTAGGTGAAATTAATCTATACCACTCATCAGGGAGGAGAATCTCTTTGAAATCCCTGAGTTAATGTTAAGATATGTGTTGTCCAGGGAGGGCTCTGACCCCAGGACCAGGTGAGAATGCCATCTTGTATCCCTGGTACCTCAGAGCCCAGTCTGTGCAGGAGAGTATCCTGGATGCAGAAGCAACAGATCTTCTTGGTCAGGGTCCCTTCAGGCCTTCATCAGACCTTGGTGCACTTTCCCTGCCAGAAGAAAGTCAGCCTCCAGGGAGGGCTCTGAATCACAGACCAGATGAGAATGCCATCTTGTATCCTGGGTCCCTTGGAGGCCAGTCTGCTCAGGAGAACCCGCGGGCTGGAGAAGCAACTTAGCTTCTTGGACAGGGTCCCTTTTGGCCTTCATCTTCAACGAGGAGGCAGAGCAGAGATCCAGATCTCTCTGCACCTTCCTTGCAAGAGGAAACCTTGCCTGCAGAGAGTGCTCTGACCACTGAGACTCAAGAGAGAGTTGGACTCCCAGGAGTGCTGACCCAGGCTAACAGAATCAGAGTAGGAACAAGCTCCAGCCAGAGACAGCTATAACAACTAACACCAAAGATTATCAGATGGTAAAAGGCAAATTTAAGAATCTTTCTAACAGAAACTAAGACCACTCAGCATCATCAGAACCCAGCATTCCCACCACAGCCGGTCCTGGATAGCTCAACACACCCGAAAAGCAAGATCAGATTTAAAATCATATCTCATGATGAGAGGATTTTAAGAAGGACATTAATAACTCACTTAAAAATCAACTCAAACAAATCAATGGCCTTTCTCTATACAAAGGATGAACTGGCTGAGAAAGAGATCAGGGAAACATCACCCTTCACAATAGTCACTAACAGTATAAAATATCTTGGTGTGACTCTTACGAAGGAAGTGAAAGATTTGTATGACAAGAACTTCAAGTCTCTGAAGAAAGAAATNAATAAAAAAAAAAAAAAAAAAAAAAAAAAAAAAAAAAAAAAAAAAAAAAAAAAAAAAAAAAAACTTCACTTAAAGAAATACAGGAGAACACCGTTAAACAGGTAAAACAGGAAACACAAAAATCAATTAAAGAATTGCAGGAAAACACTGCTAAACAGGTATAAGTTCTTAAAGAAGAAACACAAAAATCCCTTAAAGAATTACAGGAAAACACAAACAAACAGGTGATGGAATTGAACAAAACCATCCAAGATCTAAAAATGGAAGTAGAAACAATAAAGAAAACCCAAAGGGAGAAAACTCTGGAGATAGAAACCCTAGGAAAGAAATTAGGAACCATTGAAGTGAGCATCAGCAACAGAATACAAAAGATAGAAGAGAGAATCTCAGATTCAGAAGGTTCCATAGAGAACATGGACACAGCAATCAAAGAAAATGCAAAATACCGAAAGATCTTAATTCAAAACATCCAAGAAATCCAGGATAAAATAAGAAGAGCATACCTAAGGATAATAGGTATAGATGAGACTGGAGATTTTCAACTAAAGGGCCAGTAAATATCTTCAACGAAATTATAGAAAAAAACTCCCCTAACCTAAAGAAAGAGATGCCCATGAACATAAAAGAAACCTTTATTCTAATGGGAATGGATAAGATAAAAAATTCAGGTGACAGCAGATGCTGGCGAGGATGTGGAGAAAGACACTCCTCCATTGTTGGTGGGATTGCAAGCATGTACAACCACTCTGGAAATCAGTCTAGCGGTTCCTCAGAAAATTGGACATATTACTACAGGAAGATCCAGGAATACCTCTCCTGGGTATATACCCAGAAGATGTTCCAACTTATAATAAGAACAAATGCTCCACTATGTTCATAGCAGCCTTATTTATAATAGCCAGAAGCTGGAAAGAACCCAGCTGTCCCTCAACAGAGGAATGGATGAGAAAATGTTGTACATTTACACAATGGAGTACTACTCAGATATTAAAAACAATGAATTTATGAAATTTTTAGGCAAATGGATGGATCTGGAGGATATCATCTTGAGTGTGGTAAACCAATCACAAAAGAACACACATGAGAGGATATTATCTCAGAAACTTAGAATACCCAAGATACAATTTGCAAAACACATGAAACTCAAGAAGGAAGACCAAAGTGTGGATACTTCGTTCCTTCCTAGAATGATGAGCAAAATACCCATGGAAGGAGTTACAAATACCTATGGAAGAGACAAAATTTGGAGCTGACCCACCCGGGGATCCATGCCATATTCAGTCACCAAACCCAGAAATTATTGCATATGCCAAAAAGATTTTGCTGACAGGACCATGATATAGCTCTCTCTTGTGAGGTTATGCCACTGCCTTGCAAATACAGAAGTGGATGCTCACAGTCATCTATTGGATGGAATATAGGACCCCTAATGAAGGAGCTAGAGAAACTGCCCAGGGAGCTAAAGGGGTCTGCAACCCTATAGGAGGAACAACAATATGAACTAACCAGTACCCCCCAGAACTGTGTCTCTAGTTGCATATGTAGCAGAGGATGGCCTAGCCAACCATCAACAGGAGGAGAGGCCCTTGATCTTGAAAAGATCATATGCCCCAGTACAGGCCCCAAGGCCAGAAAGCATAGTGGGTGTGTTGGGGAGCATGGCTGGGGGAGTCTATCGGGGACTTTGGGGATAGCATTTGAAATGTAAATGAAGAAAATATCTAATAAAAAAAGATATTTGCTGTCTACCATAAAGGAATTGCATGCCAATTTTAAAGACTATTAGAAGAGACTTGTTTCCATGATTAGCTGAAGCAAACAAAAATGAAACTTTCAATAGACAAAAACAGTAAGTTATCATTGATGTCACAATGACTAGTTACCTATTACAGAAATAATGCTTACTACAGTAGGGCATGTAGATGATATTTATTGAAGGCTTCTTTGTATAATATTTAATTTGAAGAAGAACGTCAACCTGATCTTTAAAGAATAATGATCCTCATATACTTTGCATTACTTTTATTTTTTTATATGCTAACATCTTTAAATTTTTAATATCTTAATCTATTTAAGTGTTAATTCACAAAAAAGTATGACTTGTCTACAAAAGACTGTTAAAGGAAATTATAGTAAATCTTTAGATACTTCTTCATTTTCAATTATTCAACCATTGCAGAAGAAGCATAAATTTGAACAGTTTGTGTGTAGACAAGGTAAAATGTCTTTAAGTAATTAAGAGCAAGCCTTATGTCCAGCCAACACAAAATGAACTCGGTGGAATTTCCTGAGGTTCTTTATCTCATAATGGTAAGTCTAGATATTTCATTTCTACACTACAGGTCCTTTGAATGTGTATTTCCTGGAATCTAGTTTTGTATTTTTATTTAATTCCTGAGTGTGAGAGCCTGTGTGTTTCTGCTATTCTTGTGCTTTTTCTTTGGCTTTTTTTTCTTATTTGTTTGTTTGTTTGCTTTTTATCATATTCTAATTTGTGTGTAATTGGTTTATCTTATTTGCTTTCCATAGCTGCCTGTTTGTTTTCCAATGAGAAGCAAGACTGTGGATCTAAGTGGGAGGGAAGGTGGAGAGGAAATGGGAGGAGAAGTGAAAGCAAAACCTCTAATATGAATATATTGTATAAAAGTATATTTTTAATAAAAGACAAAATATAAAAACTTGTGTAAGAGCAACTCATGTTTTATTGCATCAATACTTCTAAAATGTAAATATTATTATAAATAATATATTTCAGAAAATTTTTTGAAATGGATAATTTGTATACTTTGAACAGAGAGAGAACCATTTTAGTCAGATGGATTTTTAATGTCTTTCCAATCCTTAGCTTTAGATAAAGACTGTATTTTTAAAATTATGTTTAATATGTTTTATAGTCCAGTTGTTTCCCCCTCCCAGTCTACCCTCTGATAGTTTCTCATCCTTTCCTCCTCCCCCATCTCCAAGAGGATGTCCTCCCCTACTACCCACCCCATCCCACTCTTCCAGGCCTCCTCACTCCCTGGGGCTTCAAGTCTGAACACTTTAGTCACAGAGACTGTCAACTTAACAAAAGCTAGTCATCTCCTAGGAGAAGACCTCAACTGAGAAAATTTCTCCATACGTTATGATTGTAGGCAAGTCTATAAGGCATTTTCTTAATTAGTGATAGTTCAGGGAGGGCCTAGCCCATGCTGGGTGGCACCATTCATGTTCTGGTTATCTTGGGTTCTATAAGGAAGCAGGCTGAGCAAGACATGAGGACCATGTCAGAAAGCAGCACTCCTCCAAGGCTTATCAGCTCCTCCTCCAGGTTCCTGTCTGGTTTGAATTGAATTCCTTCCATTGCTTCCCTCGGTGGACTATGAGTTATGATTGTACTCCAAATAAATTAGCTCCTTCATAAGTTGCTTTTTGTCAGTGTTTCCTCTCAGCAAAGTGAAACCTAATTAAGCCACATGTGTCTCAGTTTTCTCATCAAACATGTATAGCACTTTGTATTATTTGCTAGGTCCCTCACTATCTCATCCTTTCTTCTGGTCAACCTCCCTGCATCTACCCACTGTTGAATACACTCACTCTCCCTACATATTATATTCTGAAGTACATGAAAATTTCAAATAAGTCATGATGTTGCATATATCATTTAATTTAAATGTATATTAAATATGCCTTGAATCAGGGAAAGCATATGTTAAATGGAATAGTGTGGAGGAATAAGGAGAAAACATCTTGAGAATATAGAGGAACATAGATACACATGAAAAGATTAGTATTATAGAATAAGTCACATGTACCCGAGTGGCATACTATTGTTGTGGCCTGTCATTGCCATATGTTGTGAGTACTTGACTGTATCTATGAGTCCTCAAGTCTTTGAGGTGGTACAGTTTAGCCTTGACAAAGATCAGCATTAGCCTTTTTGGAAATGGGCTGCCTTCACTAAAACTACTCCAATCAGAAAGCAGCTTGGTACATGGAAGGAGGGCATGGCTGTGACCCGAAACTTTGTTCCAGAGCTTTGTGCCAGGCCAATGAAATCTAATCCCTGGCAAAACCCAAAAGCCAAGCTTTCTACATCTACCTGATGTACATGCCTTTGGAATAATGGCAGTTCCAGGGGACTTTCTGTGCCCATAGTCTATATTATTTATTAAATGACAACATCCAAGTGATTGCAGCTGTTCATAAAATATGAAAAATGGAAATTAAAATTCAAACTGCAAGTGAAAATTAAATGCCAGTTTAGATTTTTCTTATTAGTGTAATCTCTTCACCCTTTCTTGTGCTCTTGTCTGTAGTTATGTTGTTTCCATTTTGGTAGCTTGCTATAATCATGAGGTGATTCTCAACCCTTGAGAAAATCACAGATCAAAAACTGTAATGGGTCAGGTCTTGGTGGCGCACGCCTTTAATCGCAGCACTTGGGAGGCAGAGGCAGGTGGATTTCTGAGTTTGAGGCCAGCCTGGTCTACAAAGTGAGTTCCAGGACAGCCAGGGCTATACAGAAAAACCCTGTCTCAAAAAAAAAAAAAAAAAAAAAAAAAAAAAAAAAAAAAAAAAAAAAAAAAAAAAAAAAAAAAAAAAAAAAAAAAAAAAAAAAAAAAAAAAAAAAAAAAAAAAAAAAAAAAAAAAAAAACTGTAATGGATAAAAAGATAATAACCAAAGAATCAAGGCATAGCTGCTAGATACAAGAGAGATGATTTTATGAAGAAGGCCAGCATGACACAAGAAAAGACAAACTGCTCAAATTAGGAAATTAACTTTAAATACTACCTTTCAGAATTCAAGGAAGGGTAAATCATAAATACACAGAGGCGTACCTCTTCCATTCTTGTCCAATGAGAAATGTTAAAGAGTGTTCTGTAGATTAATGCAGACCTCATCATGAGAAAAAGATATAAGGGACATAAGAGTATATTCTATCAATAATAATCAAACAGATTTAGTATGTCTATTGAAAGCATGGCATGTAGACAACTCCTATCTTTATCATGAAAATTGAAAGTCAAAATATTTCAAATTAATGGTACTTAAATATAGTAATTGGTGGGAAACTTAAAAATATGAAAAGTAGGATTTCAAAATTCAAACTGCAAGTGAAAATTAAGTGCCAGTTTAGACAAAAGGCCACCAACACACTGGGAAAGGATCTTTACCAATCCTAAATCTGATAGGAGACTAATATCCAATACATACAAGGAACTCAAGAAGCTGGACTCAAGAAAATCAAATAAACCTATTAAAAATGGGGTATAGAGCTAAAGAAAGAATTCTCAACTGAGGAATACCGAATAGCTGAGAAGCACCTGAAAAAATGTTCAATATCCTTAATCATCAGGGAAATGCAAATCAAATAATGACACTATTAACAGCTTGCCTAGGAGTAATTGTTATCTTGAATAGAAGAGCATTAAAATTTCAATTGAAAAGACCATCATATCCCAGTATAGTACATGGTTATATTCTCAGCTCCTGAACGCAAAGAAAAGAAGATACTAAATTCTAGAACACCCTGAATTACAAGTACATTCTAGTCTTGTCTGACTAACTTAGTCATAATCTATCTCAAAATATACAGTATGTATATAAGTCTCAGCAAACTTTAGTAGTCTCCAGTGCCAACCTGAAATCAAGCCAATAAGTCTACTTAGAACTCATTATTCTGGAAAAAATTAATTTAATATTGCTATGACTGATGGGTGATGTATGCTATGATTAGATTGGAATACACATTTCACACTTAGGATACTATTTCTCAGTAGAAAACATGCTTAATTCTACTAATTGCCTAAGGGCTTTCTCTATCAGCCACATACCTTTTACATGCTAATAATTTTATCAACTGCTGTTCAGCTCATAAATATTCATGTATTTAAGCACAGACCAAAACAAAAGTGTGCATTCTGATTACTACTATTCCACATACACATAAAAATTCAAGGACAAAAGTTCAACTTTCCATTTTCAAAACCTGATATATTAAATGAATTGATGTCCATCTAAACAGAAATTAGAAATTACAAAAACAAGTTTTTTATCTCTTTTTATAATTTAAATTTATTTTATTTACCTATTCATTTTACATCCCTCTCACTGCCCCCTTCCTGGTCATCCACACCCAAAATCCTCCCTTTATGCTCCCCTTCTTTTCTGAGTGGGTGGGGCCACCTGTTTATTCCCCCCACCCTCTGGCACTTCAAATTTCTTTGAGTCTGGGTGTTTCCTCTCCCATTATGTGCCAGACAAGGCAGTCCAGCTAGAATAACATATACCATGTACCTGCTTTTGGATAGCCCCTGTTCCAGTTATTCTGGACCTACATGAAGACCAAGCTGTACATCTGCTACATATGTGTGGGGAGGCCTAGGTCCTGCCTGTGTATAATCTCTGGTTAACGGTTCAGACTCTGAGACCACAAGAGTCCAGGTAAGTTGACTCTGTGGAGTTATTCTCTCCTTTCAGGGTATGTAAAGTGGTAGATATGGGTCATGAGGTAAATTGATTCTTCCTTCTATTCTTCTATAAGAGTTGTGAAGCTCCATCCATCCACCCTTTGGCTGTGGGTGTCTGTGTCTGTTTGAATCAGGTGCTCCTTGGAGCCTCTCAGAGGACAACTTGGTCCTGTCTGTAAGTGTTAGGGACTAGTATTTGCCAAGGGGGTGGGAGGGGCTTCAACTTTGGCCAGTTATTGCTTGGCCGAATATTCCCTCAGTCTCTGCTCCCTGCATTTCTTGTAGACAGGATAAATTATGGATTGAAAGTTTTATGGGTGGGTTGGTGTCTCTATCATTGAGGTTTGTTTGGATACAAAAGGATCCCCCTTTAGGTTCCATATCCCCAATGTAATAAGTCATAGCTAAGCTCCCTCCCATTGATTCTTGGGTACCACCCTTATCTCAGGTCTCTGTCTTATCCTAGAGATTCCCCCACTTCCTCACCCTCATCAGATGCAGATTTCTATTCATTTTCATGATCATTTTGCAATCTCTGTCCTTCCCCAAACTGATTCTGACACCCCCCATTCTCTGCCCCATCCTCTTCCCTCCCAATTCTGTCCATCAGCTTATTGTCTTTTTGGATGTAGGTTATCTCATTCAAAAAAAATTTTTTTTTCTAGTTCCATCCATTTCCCAGAAAATGTCATGTTGTTGTTTTTAATGGTTGTTAAAACACGGTGTAAATATACCACATTTTCTTTGTCCATTCATTGGTTGATGAACATCTAGGTTGTTGCCAGTTTCTGGGTATTATGAATAAGGCAGCTATGATCATAGTTGAGCAAGCATCCTTGTGGTAGCATGGACATCCTTTGGGTATATGCCCAAGAGTGGTAAATTTGGGTCTTGAGGTAAATTGATTCTGAGACATAGTCATGTACATGAGTATGCCCCTTGCTCCACATCCTCACCAACATGAGCTGTCACTTGTAGTTTTAATCTTAGCCATTCTGCCAGGTATAAGATAGAACCTAAAAGTAATTTTGATTTGCACTTTTCTGATGGCTAAGTATGCTGAAAAGTTCTTAAGTGTCTCAGACATCTGAAATTCCTCTATTGAGAATTCTCCTCTAAGATCTGTAACACATTTTAGTTGCCTTATTTGTTGCTGTCTAGTTTTTTGAGTTTTTTATATAATTTGAATATTAGCCATCGATCATATGTGGAATTGTTAAAAATCTTTTTGCAAACAGTAGGCTGCTGTTTTCTTTGTGAAGTTGCATCAGATCATATCCAATCAATACCTTAAAGTACAGCTTTCAAAAAAAAGCAGTCTTTATGGATTGAACCAGTGCATGTTGTTCTCTTCAAATATCAGTTTTTCATTTGCAATATTTAAAATACACATAAATTTGATTTGTGCAAGCCCCAGATCAAACCTTTAGCATAACTTTCTTTATGTTGTATTATCTCAAAATTTAGACAATTACATCTAAATAAATAATTTTACCCCTCCCCGCAGCCTGATGCAGGCTGGATCAGACCTCCTCACCACCTGTGGGAGTCACCTTCTGACTTGGATGGCTTCTATTTTTATGTCAACTAGCCCTGCCCTCCAAGATCCTGCTGCCTGCCCAGACCTTCTGAAGACTAGACGCCTGCTAGTACATGGTCTTCCAGATGGAGCCAGGAGCCCAGGAATGGACTGGCAGGGTGGATGGGAATACCCTCATAAAAGCTAAGACTCTACTTATTAAACCTTGGGGCTTTGAACAGCATCATGGCCTCCATGTTGTTCCTCCCAACTGTTCCTCCTATCTAGTTCTGGCCACCCTCTCAGGAACCCAGATAGTGTAGGCCCAGGCAGCCTACAGAATGGCACCAACAGTAACCTGAGTACCAGTGGATAAACTGAGAGGGCACTGTCTTGGTAGAGCTTTACAGGAAAAGTTTAAGAAGACTTATCCACTCGGTGAGCAACAGGTATACATGGCTAGTGCTGGCTTTAAACTTTAAACTTTTGGGTATACTTGCCCAGCGCTGATAATCAGCTAGGGGTTGACAGTGGAAAATGGGAGCGAAAATGAAGTTAGGCATTTCCTGGCAGTCTAGAGAACTGCATCAGGAAAGAGGAATAGGGCTTAAAAATATAATATAAAATAAAAATAGTAAAATTCAAAAAATAAATAAAATAAAAATAGAGGGAGAGATCTAGAGAGAAGGAAAATGGATTTTGGAACTCTCCCAAGGACAGAGAGGATCTGAGGATGCCCTGTTTTATTATCTCTGGCCACTACAGGAGAAGTTCTCTACCCTCTTTGTATTGTCTATGTTTGATGCATCACCCTGTGCACATGTCAATTCATGGTTTTGTTTCGTTGTCTAAATGATTGTTTCCTTGTATGAATGACTGTTGTTTCATGTTTCATGTTGAAAAAAATGGTTAAAACTTTATCTGCTGATTTAGTCTCAGTTTACACAGCAGAGGCTAATTTGCCCTGCACTGTAGCCAGGAGTGATGTACAGCAAGGAAGCTCCTGCTAAGAAACTTTCTTAAAAGGAGTCTGCAGCTTCTTAGTTCTAAGGCAAAAAAGCTAAGAGTTTTTTTTTTTCCTAGAAAATTCTCTACAATCGTGATTATTGTGTTTTGCAAGTGACAAAATCCTTCTTTATCTTGAAATTATAGCTAGAAAAAGTAAAATTCTCTGATTGGTCTAAATTTTTAAGATTCATGTAGCCACTTAAATTGGTTTTTGACTAGACTTAAAGGTATAAATATGCTCTGCATGTCTTGGTCATAGGATAATGGCTTATGAATTAGTGGGAATGATCAAAAAGGTGTAACATAGGTTACAAGAAAGTTAGCTTTAATTTCGTAACTCGGTGTTGGAATCATTTCAAGCACGTGGCATGGATCAGTCCAGAAGACTGGGCCTCTAGTATATTTCTAAATTGAGATAATATTTTATGCAATGCTTATACTAGAAAGTAGACTTATAGAGATGATATTTTAAAACAATGTCTCTTTAGTGAAGCATTGAAATTTATACTATCATACAATCATGAGTTGGCAGCCATACTTCATAACGTGATAGTGATGTTTCTAATATTGATTTTAAAGATGATAAATTGTTTTAATATTGGGTTTTGCTTTCCTAAACTTGTAGATATATTCTAATATTACAAAAGAAACTTAAAAAATTCTAGAATCCGTCCTCATTGCAGGAGGGCCAAGATGCTCAGACTAAAAAAATATTTACTTTTGAGTTAATACAAAACTCAGAGCATTCGTGGGAAAGCTTGTGTGGCTTTCTTTTGTTTTACAAACTGAGACTAAGGAAGCTCTTGGGACCTCACCCCTGCCTGCCTCCAGCAGGATTCCCTTCTAGCTAAACTGCATTTTTCAGATCTACCCAGTGTTGTTCATTATAAAGTTTAAATTCAAAATTTATAAAAGGTCAATCAGGCTATAGAATTTATAAAATCATTACAAGCTGGTTTGCCTATATCATATAAAATTATTATAGATTGCCTATGTTTAAAAAAAAAATTATATGCTTGGCGTTCCAAATCAGACTAATACAGATGTTGGAACTAGCCAAGAAATAGTCAAGTATTTAAAATGTTTTGTCAACAATTTAATGTTACCCATGTTACTGAGAATTTTTATAATTCTCAAAGACAAAGAATTGTTGAGCGTGCTCATCGCACTCTGAAAAATTGGTGTTTAAAGAGAAAACTGGGACAGTTAGACCCCCCAAAGTCACCAAAACACATCTTGCTTTTGTCTTATTTGTTTTTATCTGGGGAAGAAGGAGTATTTAAGTTCTCTCCACAGAACGATGCAGAAGCTGACAAATGCCATGATGATTTCTGTGACAAGGTGACTGAGTGCCCTGACTGTGGTGACAAGAAAGTTGATTTGGGTATATGCTTTTAACCCACCTTTGCTTGCCTTGCTCTAAGCTTTTTAACATTATGGGACAGAGAACATTAGAGACCTTGGAAATTGACTTTAAAAAATTAGTCATAAGAAGGAGTTATAATGATTCTTCTCTTTCCTTCAATGTGACCAGTTATTCTAACTCAATCTTGGACTGGTCTAGTAATAATTTCAATATTAGAGATTCCTATTGAAGTTAGCTAAAAATCTTCATTAGCTAACAAAGTTTACTTGGAGACAGAGGTATATGCCAAGAGGCCATGGTTTGTTAATAATACACCACAGAGCCATGTTTGTGCAAATTAAACACACACAATCTGCATGTATTCTCCTTGACAGAAATGAAAGTTTGGGAAAATCTGAGATCCTAAGCCAGGTGGGGCCGCCGGCCACCATAACTCCCAGGCAGGACTATGGAGTGTAAATACATTTTATGTCCCAGTCCAGCTATTTTTTATTATATACTTAGGGAGGAATTGTACCTCTCCCCAAAGCCTGAAGCAGGCTGGGTCAGATCTCCTCACCACCTGTGGGAGTCACCTTCTGACTTGGATGGCTTCTATTGTTATGTCAACTAGCCCTGCCCTCCAAGATCCCGCTGCCTGTCCAGACCTTCTGAAGATGAGATGCCTGCTGCACATGGTCTTCAAGATGGAGCCAGAAGCCCAGGAATGGACTGGCAGGGTGGATGGAATACCCTCATATAAGCTAAGACTCTAAGTTAAAACCTTGGAGCTTTGAACAGCATCCTGGACTTCATGGTATTCCTCTCGACCATTCCTCCTATCCAGTTCCGGCCACCCTCTCAGGAACCCAGATAGTGTAGGCCCAGGATGCCTATAAATTATGAGTGGATAATTCTTACTTTTGTTTCCTTTATACTGTTATATAGATTGTCTTGTTTATATCAACAATAATTTCAACTTTTAAATTTTATTACTTAAAAGCTTAATAATACCAATAAAAACCATGTAACTGATATTAATTTATGGTTAAGCAGGCAATAATATTTTACATAAAATTATGTATGCTGTATATATGACATGATAATTATTAAGCAGACATCATTTCTATAAATTAAGTCTAATTGTCCTGGGCTTTTCATTTGTATTCAGAATGTATAAACTATCTGGATTCTATCCATTATAAACTAAAAAATATGTTGCTATAGATTCACACATTGCTACACAAAGAACTCTGTGTTATAATATGGTTTTGCTAAAAGAATAATATACTCTTAAACAGAGATGGTGGTATAATTTGGAAATCAATAAGGTAGAAACATAGAGAACAATATATAAAATCTTTGAAACAAAGAGTTGGTTCTTTATGAAAATCAACAAAATAAACAAACTCTTAGCCAACCTAACTAAATGACAGAGAAAAAATATCCAAGTTACCAAAACCAGAAATGAGAAGGAGGACATAACATACACCAAGTAAATTCAAAGAATCATTAGGTAGTACTCCACAAAACTGGAAAATATAAAAGAAATAGACAATTTTCTTGAGAGAAAACACTTACTAAATTAGATCAAGATCAGATAAACAATATAGACTTTATAGCCCATAAGGAAATAGAAGCAGTCACAAAAAACCCTTCAAAACAAACAAACAACAACAACAAAAAACCAAAAATCCAAGCACCAAACAACAAATAAACAAACAAATAAAACGTAGGCCAGATGGTTTTATCCCAGAATTCTACCAGATTTTTAAGAGCTAAAATCAATACTGGTCAAATATGCCACAAAATAGAAATAGAAAGAACATTGCTAAATTTATTTTATGAGGCCACAGTCACATATGCAAACCACACAATGACTCAACAAAGACAGAATTTCAGACCCATTCTTGTTATAAACATTGATTCAAATATACTTAATTTAATATATGCAAACTGAATCCAAAAACAAATCAAAAACATCAATCACCAGGGACAACTAGGTATCATCTGAGAGATGCAAGAATTCTCTAATATATGAAAATCCATCAATTCACCATATAAAAAAATGAAAGAAAATACTACATGATCATCTCATTAGATGCTCATGCTCAAAACGCCTTTGAAAAAATCTAATCCCATGACATGTTAAAAGTCTTGGAGAGATCAGGAATACTCAGCACATAGATACAGGTAACATATTGTAAACTCACAGCCAACATCAAACTAAATAGTGAAAAACTTAAAGCAAGTCTACTAAAGTCACTGAAGACACAAGGCTGTCTATTCTCTCCATATTTATTAAATATAGTTCTTGACTTGGCTAGAACAATTAGACAACTAAGGACACAAAGGGGATACAAGTGGGGTGGGAAAAGGTCAAAGTATGCAAAAGTGACTCCAGAAATTCTACTAAGGAACTTCTACAGCTGATAGCCACCCTCAGCAAAGTGGCTGCATACAAAATTGACTTAAACAAACTAACAACAAACCAAAAACAAGGACGACGACAACAACAACAACACCCATAGCCCTCCTGTATATAAACAATGAATGAACTGAGAAAGAAATCAAAGAAACGCCACCATTCACAATAGTCACAAGTAATATAAAATATCTTGCTGTAACTCTAACCAAGCAATTGAAAGGCCTGTGTGATAACATCCAGGCTTTGAATAAAGAAATTGAAGAAGATATAAGATGATGGAAAGATGCTACATGTTCATGGATAGGTAGAATTAACATAGTAAACAATGGTCATTTTACCAAAAGCAATCTACAGATCAGTGCAATTCCCTTCAAATTCTAACACAATTCTTAAATACCTTGAAAGAACAATTCTGAACTTCATATGGAACAACAAAAATCTATCTAAAATAATCTTGTGCAATAAAACAACTTCTAGATTTATCACAATCTCTTATTTTATGTTATACTACAGAGAAATAGTAATAAAAAAATCACACAGTAATAAAAATAGCATAAAAACAGACAGGTTACTCAATAGGATAAAACATCTATCGGAAACCCAGAAGTAAATATGCACACATATAGACCCTTACCTTTTGCCAAAAGAACCAAATTTATACAATGAAAAAGATGAAAGCATCTTCAACAAATATTGCTAATCTAATTGGAAGTCTATATGTAGAAAAATGCAAATAAATACATATTTATCCCCCTGCACAAACTCAAGTCCAAGTAGTGAAAGACTTCAACATAAAACTAGATATGGTTAATCTAATAAAAAGAGAAAAGGAGGAAATAGTCTTGAAAGTATTGGCCCAGATACATCTTCTTGAACAGAACATCAACAGTCCAGGCACTAAGAGTAAAAATTAATAAATGAGATTTTATTAAACCAAAAAGCTTCTGTAAGGTAAAGAATACCAGGAAAAGGATAAAATGGCAGCCTACAAAATGGGAAATGATCTTCACCAATCCCACAACCTACAGAAGGCTAGTATCCAAAATATATAAAGAACTCAAGAAACGACATATCACCAAGCCAAATAAACCACTTAAAAAATGAGAGTACAAGCAACAGACAGGTAGATCAATGGAATAGGATTGAAGACCCAGAAATGAATCCACACACCTATGCTCACCTGATCTTTGACAAGGGAGCTAAAACTATCCAGTGGAAAAAAGACAGCCTTTTCAACAAATGGTGCTGGCACAGCTGGCAGCTATCATGTACAAGACTGGGAATTGATCCATTCTTATCTCCTTGTACTAAGGTCAAGTCTAAGTGGTTGAAGGACCTCCACATAAAACCAGAGACACTGAAACTTCTTGAGGAGAAAGTGGGGAAAAGCCTCGAAGATATGGGCACTGGGGAAAAATTCCTGAACAAAACAGCAAAGGCTTGTGCTGTAAGATCAAGAATTGACAAATGGGACCTCATAAAGTTGCAAAGCTTCTGCAAGGCAAAAGATACTGTCAACAAGACAAAAGGGCCACCAACGGATTGGGAAAGGATCTTTACTAATCCAAAATCAGATAGGGGACTGATATCCAATATATATAAAGAACTCAAGAAGGTGGACACCAGAAAATCAAATATCCCCATTAAAAAGTGGGCCACAGAGTTAAACAAAGAATTCTCAACTGAGGAATACCGAATGGCTGAGAAGCACTTGAAAAAATGTTCAACATCCTTAATCATCAGGGAAATGCAGATCAAAACAACCCNAGAAACCTAGACTACCCAAGATACAATTTACTAAACACATGAAACTCAAGAAGGAAGATCAAAATGTGGACACGTCACCCCTTCCTAGAATTAAGCACAAAGCACACATTGAAGGAGTTACAGAGATCATGTGTGAAGCTGAATCCAAAGGATGGACCCAATGACTGCGGCTGCCAGGGATCCATCCCACAATCAGCCATCAATCATAGACACTATAGCATATGCCAGCAAGATAGTGCTGAAAGGGCCCGGATATAGCTGTCTCGTGGGAGACTATACCAACGCCTGGCAAACATGGAGGTGGAAGCACACAGTCAGATATTAGATGGAAAACAGGGTTCCCAAAGAAGGAGCTAGAGAAAGTACCCAAGGAGCTGAAGGGGTCTTCAACCCTATAGGCGGAAGAATAACATGAACTAACTAGTACCCCCTGAGCTCACGTCTCTAGCTGAATATATAGAAGAAGATGGCCTAGTTGGCCATCATTGGAAAGAGAGGCTCCCTGGTCATGCAGACTTTATATGCCCCAGTACAGGGGAACACCAGGGCCAAGATGTGGGAGCGGGAGGGTAGGGGAGCAGGGCCGGGAAGGGGGAGGGTATAGGGAACTTTCTAGATAACACTTGAAATGTAAATGAAGAAGTTATCTATTAAATATTGGAAAAAAATGAGAGTACAGAGAGAAAAAAATTTTCAGTGAAAGAATTTTTAATGGCCAAGAAGCACTTAAAGAATTGTTCAACATTCTTCATCACCAGGAAAATGTAAATCAAAACTACTCTGATATTTATCTTTCAGCAGTCAGCATGACTAAGGTAAAAATCTTAATAGACATCTCATGCTAAGAAGGATGTGAATCTAGGGGAATACATTGGTGCTGAGATTGTGAAGTTGTACAGATACTTTGAGTATAAATCTGGCATTTTCTCAGAAAACTGGAATTCAAACCTCAAGACTCAGCTCTAGGACTCCTTGGCATATACTCAAAGGATGTTCCATGGTAACACAAGGGCACTTGCTCAACTATATTCATAGCAGTTTTATTCATAATAGCCAGAAACTGGAAACAACATAGATGTCTCTCAACTGGATAAACAAAATGTGGTATATTTATACAAGATGAGTATTATTCAAGCTATTAAAAAATGATAGCATCATGAAATTTGAAGGCAAATGGATGGGATTAGAAATGATCATCCTGATTATGGTAACCAAGACCTAGACTGACAATCATGGAGTGTATTTACTTATAAGTCAATATTCACATAAAGGACAACCATGCTACAATCAACAGACACTGAAAGGCTAATTAACAGGGAAGATTCAAGGGAGGTCATTTGAATCACCCTGAGAAAGGGAAATAGAATAGACAGGAGAAGAATAGAGAGGAGGAGAACATATCGGGGAGTGGCTGGGGGTTGTAACAGAAGAGATCAGGTGGCAGAAATGTAGGCCAATGGAAACTTCCAGGTACCTATGAGGGTGACCCTAGCTAAGACTCCTGGCAGTGGGGAAAATGAAGCTTTGACGAGCCATTGCCTGTGACCATGCAGAATGTTCAATGGAAGAATTGGAGCACCAACCAACCCCAAAACTTTCAACCTACAATTTGTTCTGTCTACAAAATGTAGAGGGGTAAAGATGGACCAGAAACTGAGGGAATGGTCAAGCAATGACTAGTGTAGCCTAAGATCAATGTCATGAGATGGAGCCCATCCCTGACACTGTTAATGATATTCTGCTGTATTTCCAGAGGGGGCCTAGGATAACTGTCATCAGAAAGGCTTCACTCAGTAACTGACAGAAACAGATGCAAAGACCCACAACCAAACAATTAGTGAAGCTTAGGGAATCCTGCAGAAGAAAGGGAGGACAGATTATAGGAGCCAGATGTGTCAAGGACACCATAAGAAAATCTACAGAATCAACTAACCTGGGCTCATAGGGACTCACAGAGACTGAACTGGGAGCCAGTCAGCAAGAATGGGATGGGCCAAGGCCCTATGCACATAAGTAAAGTTGTAGAACTTGGTCTTCATGTGGGACTCCCAACAGTGGAGCAGGGGCTGTCTCTGACTTCATTGCCTGACTTTGGGGAGCTTTTGCCTAACTTGGCTGTCTTGTCTAGCATCAGTGGGAGAAGGTTGCCTAGCCCTATTGCAACTTGATATCCCAAAGTGGGTTGATATTCATGGGAGGCCTCCCCTTTTCTGAGAAAAATTTAGGAGGCNGTATATATATGTGTGTATATATATATATATTAGATTAGATTAGATTACATATAGTATATATCTTATTCATTTATAGAAAATTACAAATGATAGTTTAGGAAATTTTATTTTGCCTGACCTAGTCTTACCTTGCATTTATTATAGAAGACAAAGAGTCTATTGCTAAATGAAATAAGTCCCACACCCAGACAAATACCTAGCATGTGTATCTCTCATGCCTGGCCAATTAATAGCAATGACTTCTATCCATGATAAAACATGGCTTGCTGGGGGCCAACTGGAGGCAGGCAGGGTGGGACACACATGAGTGGAGGCAGGCAGGGTGGGACACACATGAGTGGAGGCAGGCAGGGTGGGACACACATGAGTGGAGGCAGGCAGGGTGGGACACACATGAGAGCCACAGTAAGTCTAGCATCACCCAGTGCATTAGTGTGAAAATAATACTTTTGATATTTTGTTGAAGGGGGGAATTTGCTGTGAAATTTCACAAATATTTACCCTCCCCCGTACTGCATGTTTTGTAACTGTGGAGCAGATTGAGTAAGTTAATGTATTTGATTATAGAATTGCTATTTAAATACAGATACACACATATAAAACACATTTCCTTTTGTGACTAGGAAATAAACAATAAAATAGAAAGTGTCATTCAGACATTAGTGCAAAACAGGTGTGAAGTAGTTGCTTACTTTGTCCTCAAAAATCAAGAACTGACTTCAATATGAAGACAGCCAACAGAGGCATCAGAATCAATATCTTCTCTTATCACACCACATGAGTTTGCCTCTATATTATAAATGATTCTTATACTTTTGTTACTATCAGTTTATTCTGTCTGTAGCCAAGATGTAATAAGTTTGAAACATGTATTTTTTTTTCTCAATACCACAGGTGACAAAGTCAATAATGTTTAATTATTTTTCAAACCTACAACAAGAGAGAGTTTTTTTGTTTGCTTGCTTGTTTAATTTTTTTTTTTTTTTTTTTACTTTGGAGTGAGTAATACAATTAAAATCAACAGGTAATAAAATTAGTATTCATATTTACACCAATCAGCCTGAGAATTTGATTGGGTCAAGGTTTAATTTAATTCACATGAGAATCATGATAATGAAAAGTAAGCCGTGGGTTGGGGGGATGAGAGGAAACTGTAGCCTGGCCATCAATTTGCCAAGATCAGGAACAAAAGATTCAAAGAAGGCATACCAGACCCAGAAAGAAATGGTGGTTCCCTAAGTAGCAATTGACTATACAGTCTTGATCCCTTTTACTTACTCTCTCTCTTTAGTTTAAAAATTGGGTTATTTAGATTTTTATTATTTTCTCCCTTATTCTAGTAATACGCAGCTGTGGTTTAATGACTTGCTGCCTTGGCTTCTAAGTTTCTGGTCAAGCATAGAGGCTCCCTAATAACAATAGGAGTCTCTCCTTAACTGTCCTGATTCCTACTGGAGAATATCAAGACTGGCCACACTTGAAGGCTTCTCACTGTGGGTGGCATTAAATCTGACTGTGAGTTTACTCACTTGGCAACAGCTTCTTTGTAACAAACATTGCTGATGTTGTGAGTTTTTTTGTTTTTTTCTCTCTCATCAGAGATTGTATTTCAATGCTTTCTGGTTTGATTTCTCCTGCTGCTGGGTTCACTATCTGCTATCTCATTAGTAAGCATCATTTTATGCCAGCACCCCAGGCTCTATGCTGACCCCTTGCTCAGCCTTTGGCTTTCCTTGGGACTTTCCAACCTAACCTCTTCCTCTTTGTCACAAGGAGTCTGTCAGCCCTCTGTGAACCTATATGATAATTAATAATCAATTAACAGTTAATAATAAAATTGCACTCTCTTGTACTTTGGCAGCACAAGTAATTTATTTTCATTGCACCAGTAGCTGCTGTCACCAGCTACATGAAAGCCCTTACTGACTGTGAACCTTCCCTTTCCTGGAGTGTGTGCATAAGAAATGATGAGCTGTGTATAGAAGAGGTGTCAGAGAGCTGTAAGGAACTGCCTAATTTTTGTTGTCATATGAAACAGGCTCAAGATACTTACAACAAAGGTGCTAGTTAAGCACAAAATATTTGTCTTGTGTCTGTATTTACTTGGTTTATAATTTATATCTTGAGATTTCATTGACTCAAAGCAAGTTTTTACAACTGTAAGCAAGCAAAGTCAAAAGAGTTGTTCCTAACATGATCTAAACGGTTACCAGCAGAGGCCTAATACCCAAGCCATTACCAGTTACCTATATGAGACTGATGGAAAAGGAAGGGGAGGTCTCCATCTCTGAGTGCCAATATGGATTCATATGTGAACAAGAAAAACTGTTCTTGACATATGAAGGCAGGAAATTGCATATCAATAAACCTGAACCCAAGCAAATAGACTACAACAGGTTTTTTTTCTGAAAATAATAGAAGTTATTATTAAAATGAGACCCACCCTCTCAGATTGTGGCTTGTGGAATGTCTTTAGCTTATTAAGTAATTAATTATTCAAGCTAGATGATGTAATGATGGATCATTGTATAATTTCCTTTCTGAAGTATAAGAAGATAACTTCTTTGTTAATTTCTCTTTTTTTCCAATTTTTATTAGATATTTTCTTCATTTACATTTCAAATGCTATCCTGAAAGTCCCCTATACCCTCCTCCATCCCCTGCCCTGCTGCTCTACCCACCCACTCCCACATCGAGTGTTGACACAACTCGGAATCTCATCACTCGGAGAGCAAAAGCAGGGGTTGGGGTTCCAGTGAATTTGAGGCAATCCTGGAGTGTGTAGCAAAATCCAGACCAGCATGGGCTCGAGACAGAGACCTGCTTTCAAATATAATTGAATAAAGCTAGACACTAAAGCCCAATTATTTTTTGTAATGGCACAGAGCAGTGGCTTCCTGTAAATGCCACTTAAGCAGCCTTCCATACAGGAAGTGAGCAAGATTGCCACTTCATCCACTTTTGTGTCATGGAGTCTTCTTGTGCATTTGTAGGAGGATTGCCTTGCACTTGTCAGCAACTTGGCAGATAAGGTCAGCCTCCTGCCTCAGACACAGCTCCTCTCCCTGTGGTCTCACTGTTTTATTTTACCAGGAGGAGGACTGGTTGTTCGTCAAAACACTCAAATACAGCCAGTCTGCTTGGGTTTGTCTTCTGTTAGATCACTGGTGGACCAGCTCAGACGTGTTTGTCTACATTAATGCCTAGTGTGTTGGTGGGTCTCAGGAAACGCATGTGGGATTCCTCAGGAAGTGAGAGGTCTCCACTCGGCACCTTAATCTGGCATTTTGCGGGTCATCGCTGTGCTTTGTTAATGCTGCAGGTAAAATCATGTAACTAGTTATTGTGCCATCATCTTCTAATTTGGGCTTCTACTCTGTTGCTTAAAAGAAAAAAAAAAAAGTCAAAATAAATCAGAATGTCCCCAGGGTTAATACAGAAATGACATTCCTAATTAGAACACGGCTGCCATCTAGTGGTCACGATTGCTGCTACATGCTTACTGGAGAGAGGGAGGGGGAGGGAAGGAGGGAGGGATGCTTTTTAGAGTGAGTTTTCTGGGAAAATACTCTTTAATTCCATACAAAAAGCCATAAACATTAGAAAGATAATTGCTCTCGTGGACCGGAAAGAACAAGAGCCTGGATGCAGATGAAACAGTAGACAGGGCAACTGAGAAAGACAGGTGTGGCAGTGAATCTTTGAATGGAAGATTATTTTCCTGTGAACCAAAATGTCAAGAGATAAAATGAGGGTGGGCTTGCTGAAGATTCCATGAGTAAGGCGAAATGGCCATGTACCCGCACACCCGTGGTAGCCCTTAGGCAACAGGCATAACACTTGACTGATACAGGAAACACTAGAAGACATTTACCCTAACCTGGGAAAGCTTGTTGGCATATGGGATCCCAAAAGATCTCTCTATATATTGAGACAGTTTTATATGGGAAGATATTGATGAGAAAATTCTATAAGAAGTAGAACATAGCCAGTTTTGAACATAAACTTGGGAAACAAAGTGTAGTGGGGCACACCTGCCATCCCAGCATTTGAGGGGCTGAAGTGGGCAGGTTGTGAGGATCTGAGCCAGCCTGGGCTAGACAGCAACTGCAAGACCTCCTAGGGATATAAAATGAATCCTTGCCTCCACAAAAAAGTACAGCATCAACACATAAAGTTTGACAGGCACCGTGAACTTGAAAGCTGTCCCAAGAATAAAGAAACAGCAAAGGATGCTACTGAATTAATAGTAAAAGCAAACTGAAAATTAGTACTCTGTCAATATTTCTTCCCAACATCTTAGGGAAATCTGTCCTTTTGTCCTGCTTCATCAATTCCCTCCTCCTCCTCCTCTTCCTCCTCCTCCCCCCTCCACCTCCTGTTTTTAAGGAGGAATAATATTTTAGTAGACCATGGTGTCAGAGAGCATGAATTCCACTCAGGGGAAGAGGAACTTTGGTATCCTATGTATGTGGAAATTAGGACACTGCCAGCAGAGCACTGGCCTGAGGGCTGGGTCATCACTCCTCTTACAGTTGCAGTTGTAACTGGTATCTGGACGTTCACAGCACAGGTGACACTCTTCTCTGCTATTGCTGAAACAGCTGCTAATTAAACTGACAGGCTCTCAAAGCCTGATTAAGATTTGTCTATTCTGCTTCCAGAAATCAGCTCCCATTAGTAGGACAGCTGATTTTATAAACCTAAACAAAAATTAAAAACCTCAATGTTTGCTCATTTTAAAATAAAAGTTGACTTAATTCACACCTATTGATGTAAACTGAAAATGTAATATTTATTTTATTTCCTTAACTGTATTTTTCCTTAAGCACATCTGTCCTCCACTTTGACTGACACCATTACTCAGAAGATTACAACAGTGTAGTGAATGCAAATAGAAAACACAGTCATAAAGGACAAAGCTTGTGGACCAGTGAACCTACATGATTAAGTGACTAGAGACCGACTTGCTGCCAATTTGTAGGGCTATATGGTAGTATACAATATAATATAATAACAATTGTGATCGCTTAACTGAATCTCAGGACCTCACATAAGCTAGTGCATTGTAAGGAACAATACAGGAAGGTTGTGATGTAAAGACAGTTATTTGTAGCACAAACAAGCCAAGAGCTTAGGCATAGTGGAGAGGTCACATCTGCACTGCATCTGCTGGTTCACCCACTGGGAACTAGAAGACAAAAAGATGAAGACATTTACACAAAGGCAGTTAGACAACAAGATCAAAAAGGCAGCATGATAGCTAGATAGAGGTGCTATAAGGGGGGCTTTGAAAGCTTTACTAAGGAAACAATACTTTTAATCATTTAGTGTTCAAGATTTTATCAAGGTGGAGAATGGGTTGATCCATCCAAAGTGTTGCTGATCCTGTGGAATAGAGAGATGTGATGTTTTAATAATATCTTATTAAATCAGCAGCACTGCAGCTTTATAAAAAGGCATGCATGGCTCCATGCATTTAAACATCTTAAGTCAATACCATAATTTTAAAAATTCTACATGATAGTAATAGATAAAATCACAGTGATATTTATTTGTGAGCCCATTTGATAAGTCCTCGGAAAGCCTGAGTTAGTCTTTCTTCACCCAAAGGGACAGTCTCTTACTCTCAGCTTCACTGCTGCTCTCAGCTTACATGCCAGCCCTGTGGCTATGACAGAGTGTAACTATGTACATAATAAACACAACTTTCATGTTCTCAGAAAAAAAATAGAAAGTAGACAGCAGAAAATAAGCTCCATGATACCAAAATTCTAAGCTCTACTTCAGAAAGATGAAGTTAGACAGATTAATATGTATGTATATTACATGTATAAGTATATACAATATATTTTTTAAAACAGTATAAGTAATAAAGAAGCAAAAATCAATGTAGATGTTATAAATTCTGAAGAAACATAACTGAGTAAATTTGTCTGTCATAAGTAATGACTAGAAGCTGCCATTTCAGTCTGAACAAAGAGAAAAAAATATCTTACATCACTAGTTAAAGCAACTCCCACATCTTTCTCATACTATCTTATATTACATTATTACATTACGCTTAATTTACAGTAAGTCTAACTCACAAATTTATTTTGTTTAATGGGAGCCAGATTTAATCCATCTACATTATTATTTTTTATTTCTTTAATTTATTGATTTGAGAACTGCCTGGCTAAATAGTCCAGGATGAACCCTGGCTATGTCATCCAGATTGTACCCACATTCATGATTGTCTTGCATGAGGCTGTTAGAGTCCTGGGATTATAGGTATGTACCACCAAACCTCTTTTGAGAGGCAGATTTTGTTATTTATTAACTGTAAGACTGCATATATCCCTCTCACCATTAGTGTCTGGGAATGTGTTGTAAAGGAGGAAAAGCTAGATTAAACTTCATCACTGGCCTTTCTGGCCTTACCAAATTTTCTCATGCTTTCTGGTATTTCATGATCTCATGCCTTGATTTATTGGGGGTACATTCAGTATTTATTGTTTTAGTGAATACATTTCTAGAAATCAACTTTCGTCTTTTGTGGATCAAAGTTAGTTGAAAGCAGATATTAAAATAAAGGATTTAATGACTCAAAAATAGGAAACAAAGGTAACAAATCCCCCACAGTAGATAATAGTGAAGCATCCTCATGCTCAGACTCCAAGACCTGAAGGCTGTAAGTGGTCAGTTATAACAAACATTGGTAGCTAAAACCTCATTGTACAATTAAAAAAAAAACTTTAAAGCTTTTACATTCTGAATCTATTATGCAATATATTTAAAGAGCTTATAAAACACTGGAGATTATTTCCCCTAACCAACAGCCTGCTGTAGGCATTGAGCCAACATAGCAGAGAAGCCGCCCAGAAAACTTGCCTCTCCCAAACTATCCCTCAGTTAACACATAAGGAAAATAACCTAATTACTGGAAAGCAGGAACAAGAAAATAAAAAGTATGGAAGGGTGGAGAAGCATTAAATGCAAATACACATTAATTGTCTTTGCTGTGGAGAAAGAAGCAAGTCTACATCCTGAGGGTACCCATTCAATGAAGTCTTGATGTTTGCATAACATGTGCAAAGAGCCAAGGACCAGGAAAACGACTAATTTTAATTACCAGGAAAGCTGTAAGAACAGGATCAGAGAGCTCCAGTGGTATCTTGGCTTCCAGCTACTGGCTCTGTGCGCCTTGCCAATTACAGCCTCTTGCAGCTACTGGAGGCAAAAGCCACGCGTAGAGGATCCATCCAGATGAACGCAGGCTTGGGTTGGACGCACACACATGTGAACAGCGTGTGCCTCCTGGTTCAGGTGCATCCCAAAGCTCACGCAGAGTTCCAAGTGTAGATAGGCTGGCAGAGAAGAGTGTGTGTGATTCCAGACTTGTCACGTACAGGTGCAAGCCACATGGAGTTGGAGGCAAAATGCATGTAACAAAAATGTATTTCATAAATACTGGATTACCACCACACACATGAAACTGGAGCACTCAAAGACAGGGAAAGTGGAGAAACCTGAAGAACAATGACACTAAAGCTGCCTCCTCAGATTTACTACCTAGGCTATTTTTTTCGACTCTGGACATTGTGATAGAAAATTTCCGAGGAGTGGGGGGGCGGGAAGCAACAACAAGAATAACAAACTATTTCTTTTGCTGTTTTAGGACTTACTCTAAACCACCACCCCACTCACCACCCTCAAGGTTAAGTAATAACACCCTGGTACCCAGCACTCTTAGATGAAACTTGCATGTATTCATAAAAGAGAATTGCCTCCCAGTTAGACCCTAACCACACTCTCCCAAGTGCCAGTTCCGCTCTGGAGCCCACATAAGTGAGTCTGAGCCTCTGGCTGTCTGAGCTATCAACACAGCCTGGCAATCAGCAGGGACAGTGGCAGGCCAAGGGAGGAAAGGACCCAGAGTCTGCCAGCACTATTAGCTCTCACTGGAGAGGTGGCCAGGTAGGGGAACAACCTTCATGACTTTGGAGAGAAAAAGATGGGGAGGGAATCGGTTAGCAAGTGACGCCAGTGAAGTACCTTCTAAGAAAAGAAAGAAATCCAAAGCCCTGCTTGAGGCACACAGTCTTTTACAGGCAGGGACATGCTAAATGAGCCTTTGCAGTGCAAAGCAGTGAGGCGCCTGGCGACGGTGACAGCGCGGAGCGGGAGGGGCGCGGGCCGCTCCGGGAGGGACCCAGCCAGTCAGGGCGCGCGGCGCGGGGCGCGTGGACGCATTGGAGGATCCGCGCGAGCCCCGAGCAGCAGCGGGAGGAGGCTCCCACTTGCACCTGCCTGCATCTCTCAACTCCTCCGCCCCATGCTACTGAAGGCAGCCAAGTGCCATTAAAGCTGGCAGTCAGGAGGATGTCTCACCTGGGTCCCCTCTGCTGGGAGAGGCAGGGCAAGCCAGAGGAGAATTCCCAGTGAAGGACTCAGAACTCAGCGATTTCTCTTCTGTCACAGGCTGTGGAGCACCTAAGGAACTGCTCCACCTGAGGTGTGTCCAGGGCAGGAGGATGGAAGATGAGGATTGAGAATCACCGAAATGGTCAGAGACAGCTGGCGTCGCATTGGTAAGTGGCTGGCATTCCTTCGCTGGTAATTGCTGCCTGTGATGCTGCACTTCGGTTCCCAGCCACTTAGGGTTTTTGACACAATCACTTCTGCAAAGCCATCCTTCCTCGTCGTTGCCAGAGGTAAAAACTGTTCATTGATGCATGCTTAAAGACAGGGAAAACAGTGGGGATTTTTGTTTGTTTGTTTTTTTTTGTTTGTTTTGTTTTGTTTGTTTAGTTTTTTCTCTGCTGGGATTTGATGTTGAAAAGTTGAAGCAAGTATAAAACCTATTGTATGTTTCATAAAGCCACCAGAAACAGGAGATAAAAACTAGAAGCAAGTATGCTTTTTGGATGGCAAATGTCAGCAGGGATAAGAATGCTTTTTACCAAAGTAATAAAATACTTTGGAAGACAAAAATGAAATGGTGTTCTCAGGTCATGGCTGAGAATCTCATAGACTGAGTAATTGAGAATACCTGAGCATGTAGTGGTGCAATAACTTGTTAAAATTCAGGAGAGATGCAAGTAGAGTTGTGCAAAGTTTGGGAAACTGAGAAAAGCGGCACCTTGAATTATGCTGAGTGATCTCCCCCACGTGTCGTGCATAGATGTTTGCTGAATATCTGTCCCCAGTTTCTTATTTTTATAGGGATGTGGGGAGAGTGTTTTCTCAATTTCTATGACTATGATGTGCAGTAAGCTGAGGATTGCTATGACAACCTGAAAATTTTTAGGTTGCTTAAATTTATTTTATTCCAAAAAGAAAAAGAATTCACCAATATTTCAGAATAATTTTTTATGTAAAATTAGCATGAGTAAGACAATAGCATGGTAATTGTAGGACAGGTTTGCAAGAGAGCTTTGATAGTACTATGTGTGTGTGGCTCTACCCATACACAGTTCACGTGCTTATATGAAAAGAAGTCATTTAGGTAATTCAGCTCTCTGCTCTGATTCTGAGTCTTAGCCATGAGAGAGAAATGAAAACAGTAGCAAACCTTAAAATAGCAGTATCATTGAAAAAAGAAACAATGAATTAAGCTTACAAACTGTTGCAAATGTAATTGGTTGTTACTGGGCTGCAGCACACCTTCTGAATTACCTCTAAATGTCACTGTGAGCTCTAAGTTCTGCATCCTGATTAACACCAAGACTAAACCTAGACTAAGACAGGAAGAAATGCTTACAAAGTGTCAGTGGCCAGTGGTGAACAACTCACCTGTCAGGCTTCCCATAATTTCTCATTTCCTGCTGGAAGTATTTTAGTATTTCATGGTGCAAAGCCTGAGTCTTAAGCTTGGCAGGCATGCTTATATTGATGAGATGATAAACAGTCAATAACTATATATGAATAGATTTTACAAAGTGGCTAAAACAGTGGATGTACTATATAAAAAGTCAACTAAATCTAATTAGTGGTAGAAGCAATACAGTTAAGACACAAAAGTTAAAATAATAAATGTAATATAGAAGAATTTTTTGGACTAGTTATCTTAGTTGGAACACCATATATAAAAGAGGTTAAATAAACAGACTGCTCAGTGTAAAGACTGATGTTTCTAGGTAAGGAAGGGTGAACACCTTAATGTGACCTAAAACTTCTGAAAACTACCAGAGTAAAAATTGTATTAGACCCCTCTCTGGTTTCATATGAAAGCAAATAGAAAATTAGAATACTTCGAAGTTAGAAAATAAAAATGATTACTATGATAAACTAAATGTTACACTTTGACTTGATTCTGGGAGTTTCACGTACTTTTGGAAAGTATCTGTAAAGAAAGAGTTGTGGGAGTTTTGAATGGATGGCTGATATACCTGAACAATTCTCAAGGTTTGTAAAATTAGTTTGGTCCTTGGGGAGCCTGAAAACTAGTAGTGACTGGGTAATAAATCAGAAAAAAAAAAAACCTTAAAATTTACAAATAGAACATACTTATTTTTTAAGCATTATAAATCAGCTGTGCACCAAAATATTTTAAAACTGCACTTTAATTAGTTTAGTGGAAAATGTAACTTGTTTGTTGTATGTTTCTTTTCTTTCTTTTCTTTTTTTTTTATTTTGTATGTTTAAGTGTCCTTTTGTTTGATCACTTGGGGAACCTTTACTTCCTCCAAGGTAGCAGGTAGGAAGGAGTGTGGCTTGCTGGTTAAGCTGACTTAGCAATTGGGAACAGAGGGTGTCAGTGAAGGGCAGAGAGCTCACCAGAAGTTAGCAAGTAGGTGGTATGCTGGCAAAGGCATTGTGGAGTTTTCTGTACTGGTAGATGAAACAAAAGATATGTTTCTGTAAAGACTGAAACAAAATCAGGACCAATTGTCTAAAGATACTGTTTGGATGACTTTGGTAAATAGCATTTAGGCATGCTCAACACGATTTATAACAGATAGAAGTAAAGCCATGTCACCAAAATCTCTCTGTTCTATAATCTATAAAGCTAAGATATGTACATTATTACAATTTACTTCATCCATGCCATCACACACACTTGACTACCTATTAATTGTAATTACACATGAAATATATTTGAATGCTCTTACTAGAACATAAAGAAATGCCTGATTTCTCCTCAAAGACATATATGCCTTTATGTGTTTAGATTCTCAACCTCTGGCATCTAAAGCTTATATATATGCCTTTCTTTCTTATTCCCCAAAATACAAATGTGGACTAACCCAGTTGTGTTTTTCTGAGATGCTGTTTTTCTAGACAAGTATTAAGGCTACATTAATATGTTTCATGAGCTTCTCAGCACTTTAAAAGCAGGAGAGAACCTGGTCAGAAGTTCAAAGCTGTGACATCCCTGCAAGTCTATTTCCTGAACCCTTGTTATCAAGAAGTCCACATTAGAAGCTGGTTCACTTTAAAAATAATGAAGTTCATAAAACTCCTTAACACTTGAATTTGAATTAAAGACCATTATGAACTTTTCCAGTCTCTCTGCTCTTTAAGAATATTGAATATTCTTATGTATATGATTAGTAGGTTATGATAAATAGAATATATTATTTTTTCAATTAGTATCAGACTTATATTTTTAATAAATGACTTCTATTAAAAGTCAATAAAACAAATTATCTTGTTTCAACACAGTGGCTATTAGGATAATTTTAAATGGCTTTAGTTTATATGGACTAAGTATTTAAAAAGCCATGGTTTATAATTAAATTTTCTAGTCAAAACTATTTTCACTGAGTTAAATGCATTGGACTTGTTTTACAAAAACTACTTTATACAACTTACAAGGTGTCACATACTAAATTCCTTTTTCAAGTTTAGGTGATTTTTATTACTATTGATCTCAGGACTTAAAATGCAAAGCGTTTAACGATATTCTCTGAAACATTATGTTGCCTCTGTCTGCCAGTGAAGCCCTTTCTGCATTGTTCACGAAGCTAAACATGTGATCAACGAACATGAGTTCTCCTCCACTGCACACAATAACATTCTTCAAACTGAAAAACAAACAAATTTCTATCTATGGGAATAATGTCTATGGAAACAAATTTTCTTTATCTAGTAAAGTGGTGTGAATGTGTCATCTGTTAGGATCTTTGTAAACTGTAGCATTGGCCTCCTTTAGGATGCTATTCTATATGAGATTGCTTCAATCCCTGATATATTTTAAACCGTTTCAAATAAAGGTTCATTAGATGACATCAAGTGCAAATTTACAAAGTTAATTTTCCCTCTGATTTTAAAATCAGCAATTTCTTCAAAATCCCTGCATTACCATTTTTAAAAATTTGTCATTAGACTTTTTGTAACAAATGAACAAAATCTCATGTTCCATGAATGTAAGTTGTGGTTCCAAATAGTCCACACTTCAGTATGCACAGACCTAATGAGTTTAGGTTTCTTAGCAGCACATCAGCCTTCCTCCTTTCCAGCTTGTATCCCTTGATCCCCTTTAGTCATGTTACTGCTGTAGCTAGGGTGTCAAGTGCTATAGTGAATATGGAGAGTAGACAGTTTTGGAGTTCATGTGTTTTCATACTAATACAGATTAATGATCCCTGTGCCTGTTGTGAAGTGTGAACCTGCTTCTGTTTCCATCATGATGAGTTCTGTGAAGCTTATTTGAGTTATAGGCAGCTGAGTTTGGGCCTGGATGAAGAAGAAAGTGGTCAAGGTTGATCAAAACATTTACTTTGGTATCATATTAGTAGAATCCTCAGTAAGAGTTGAAACAGCAGAGTCATTTTTTTTGACAAGATCTAGAAACACATCATCATCTCCCATAATGCCTGTAGTCACTAACCGTTCTCTTCATGTTGTCACAGTGTTGACAGGAACTAAAGAATAAATGGGCTACTTTATGAGAAATCCAGTCTGCAGTACATCAAATTTCATCTGTACTTTCACAGATATTGAGCTTTGTGTTTGAATGTATGTTTTTAATTAAAAAGATGCTCTCCTCTCAATAAGCCAAGTGTAAACATAACAGTGGGAGAGTATGATCTGTTTGAATTCACCTAGAATTTCACATGTGATTTCACACAAGATTGTTCCATTCAATAGTGCAATACTTACTGAGATACTATGGTACCTCAGAGTTTAACATTACAGAATTATCTGCACACTCCCTACTGGTTAAAATGAATACTAATGAGAAGACACAGTATGTGACAATAGGAATTTTAAAAGCAGTTCTTACATTACTGGAAAATCATTTTTGTTTAGGTAACATTTCATCTTCATTAAATGTTACATGGTTCACTGGGCATCTGGTCTAAATTAAGTGTTATCTCTGAAAACTTATAAAACATTCTGTTTAAATTAGACAGGTTTGCCTTTTGAATTATTTTGTTATTTTTAAATATAGCTTTTCAAAATCTCTACCAAATTAGCTTAATTGCATCTCCTACTATCTTGGAAAATATGAAATAATTGCTTAGTGATCATTTTACATTATTTAATTTTATTTTATTTTAATTATTTTGACAAGTAGTTCAAGTTACAGCCTTATAAGGAATCTGGAACTTTCATCTTCTGAAAGGAAGACAGAATCTTTAAAATTGTTCTTTTCTTACATCAGTGGTATGGTTCTAATGACAAATTTTGAGTTGTGATTATTATATTGCTAAAGTGACTATTTCCTTAAACACTGACAAATTTTGAGTTATTGATGTAAGTCAATGTGTGAGAGCACAGTAAAACATGACAGATTAATGTCCTTAGGTCTTTGAAGGATCCATGCGCTCCTCCTGATCATGTGTCCACATTGAAGATTAATTAATGGTAACAGAAAAGGTGAGGTGTTAACTTTGTTGGAATAAAGGATTTAATTAGGATCCAGTTATATTCCAAGGCATATTGTAGCATCAAATTAGATTAACATGTAGTAAATGTAATTGCTGTGTTTTCATTAATTACGAGAGAAAAGTTGACCTTTAAGGTTTGAAGGGTTAGCGTGTAAGTTCATTAACTTAGAAAGAGACTGTTGATAAAACAGCAGGAAAGCTTACATGCTATGTGAAAACCTATGTCAATGAACACATGGGACACTCAAAAATCACCTCATGGACAAGAAAATCTAGAAGTTTTATCTAAGAAACTTGAGAAGATTTTATAATAATAAAATAATGTCCAGACACAGAACAAAAGGAGAAATGAGAGTGAAACGATGTCATAGTGAAGTGTCAATGTGTAGTAAAAACTTAAACTGGAGCCGGGTGTGGTGGCGCATGCCTTTAATCCCAGCACTCAGGAGGCAGAGGCAGACGAATTTCTGAGTTTGAGGCCAGCCTGGTCTACAGAGTGAGTTCCAGGACAGCCAGGGATACACAGAGAAACCCTGTCTCGAAAAACATAAAAAAAAAAAAAAAGAAAGAAAAAGAAAAAAAAAAGAAAACTTAAACTAAGAAGTCTTTAGAAAAATAATGGTATTGCATCATTTGATAACAAAGCAGAAAGCATACCTCTTAAAGTATTCTTTCTCCTGAGTTTTAAGATTTAAATGTCAAGTTGCATATAAGTTGTAGATTTACTATTACAATGTTAGAAAATTAAATGAAAAAGATGAATCTGTAATATATTTAGATTATCTGAAACAAAGTTCTATGTTTAACTGAATAATAAAAATTATTTTAGGATGAATATAGATTCTAAAAGTTACAGTAAAGTTGATATCTTTAATAATTGCTAGGATTCCGCCGGGCGGTGGTGGCGCACACCTTTCATCCCAGCACTGGAGAGGCAGAGGCAGGTGGATTTCTGAGTTCAAGGCCAGCCTGGTCTACAGAGTGAGTTTCAGGACAGCCAGGGCTATACAGAGAAACGCTGTATCGGAAAAATAAGTAATAATAAATGCTAGGATTTCTCACATAATGATATTTTAATGATGAATTGTTTGTCCTTAAAATTTACAAGTAGTTCTTGTAGAAACTATAAAACATCATTCAGATATAATTAATGAGCAATCCTTGATATTCTCTGACTTATTAATTTATTTGATGACTTATTTTCCTAAAATGTGTTTTGATTCTTTCAGTAATCTTAGTCAGACTGCCTGCTTGATATTTAAATTCTTTCTCTGAAGTTTGAGACTATAAAAGTTTACAATATAGATTATGTTACCTTGTATGGCTATATTAACGTGCTCCTCGTGTTTTCAGGGGCATTGCTAACTATAGAACCCGCTGAACCAGAATCAAGGAAAGCTCTCTTACTCTTAAGCTTCTGCGCTAATTACTGGCATGAGCTTCTGCGTCCATGTGCAGTTCTAACTAGAAAGGAAAGGACGCTATGCGGAGGAAGCATGGAGGGAGGGGGCAGGGTAAGAACACATTAATTGGCTACAGACAAGAGAATTTTCCTGATTATTCTTTGGATACTGCTATAATTTTTTCTTTATGGAATCCCCTAGATTGGCTTATTTCATGTGGGTCCAAGCTCTGTGTTAGCTGTGTTTCCTTCACAGAGTCTAAGTTATTTTACTACTGTGTTGTTCTAAGATCCCCTTAACCAATGTAAATGAACAGAATGTCATAGAAGGTTTGGAATTTGAATTGTAGGATTTTGTTTAGACTATAGTGCATAAGCAGTATGATATAATTTACTGAAACACTCCTTATTGTCTTAATTATCACATGATAATAGTAGCCATTAAAATAAATATGAATCATAAAAGGAGAATTTTAGGGTTATTAATACTGTATGTATAGTGTATCATTATGCTATATCTATAATGAAATTTCTTTTTAATTTTCATTGTAGCTTAAAACTATGAAAAAAGCTCTGTTTTCTTGAATTGTGACAGTATGATCACTTTAGAAGGGACTGCAAAAAATTTTAAAGCCTGTGTATCAATCAATTGCTGATCTATGTGACTATTTACTCAGATAATTTAACTAGACAGGAATTTTTATGCAGAAAGGGGAAACCTTTCAGAAATAAAATAGCTTTATAACAAAATCAAAGCCATACACTAGCATGACTGAAATACTGTTCAGTTAATAGAGGGGCTGACTAGCCCACACAAGGCTGTGTGTTCTGTCCTCAATATCACACATACCTAGTGTTGTGGTACATTCATGTACCCCATAACACCAGGAATGAAGGCAGGAGAAGGACAGATTCAGGTTGACTCTTGGTTACAAGAAAAGTTCTATGTCAGCCTGAATTTCTTGTCACAATATGTCAGATATAGAAATAAAGAGAAAGTGGGAGAGAATGGAGAAAGGAAAAGGGATAATTGAGGTAGAGGATGGGGAGGAGGGAGAGAAGGAAAAGAAAAAGTGCTATCAGTAGTAACTCTGAAAATATTGTCCATTCTGTAGATTATGTGCAAATACAAATGAT
This sequence comes from Mus minutoides, assembly GCA_902729485.2. NCBI lineage: Eukaryota > Metazoa > Chordata > Mammalia > Rodentia > Muridae > Mus > Mus minutoides. Next base: position 268,337 of record LR750709.1, read on the forward strand.
CAACGTGATGATGCTTTGAACTGTCTCCTCCAACAAATGGAAGCATTAACCCTTGACCATCTTGGTTTTATAGACAAATATTAGATATCGATTGTGGAAAAATCCAAAGGGTTTATAATTGTAAAACAGTGGGAAACCTTAATACACTGGGCTCCTTTCAATGAATGAATAGGGAGCCTTTAAAGAGCAACCAGAGAAGCATGATTTTCTTCTAAATGGGATGTTGTCTTTCTCAATAAGAGTTGGCATTTTATAAAATATTAGCTCTTTTCCCTTACTATAAATGGACAACATATGACTTTGCCCATCTTTATGAATCCTTCAGAAAATTAAATGCTGTGAATTTGAAAAGTTCAGGTTTTGATCCAGTGTCATTCATGATTTCCTGAATTTGTAGGTCTTGAGGAGGCAGAGAATTGAAAGAGAGAATTGAGTACCGCAGCAGCAGAGTACACAAACCAAACCCCCAGTTGTTGTGCTCAGAGAGAAAAATTGGCTTCTTAGGCTCAGCTTTGAATTTGACACAACTGATTTTCAGTGTCTTTCTCTTAGTGACACACAAAACATTTGTCCCTTTCTGGGAGGAGAAGGATCTTAGCCTTGTGACCAAAGTAAGAAGGGAATGACAATGAAGAAATCTCTTCAGAAATGACACACCTTACCATCAAACTCAGAAATCACAAGAGGAGCTCTATGGAGATTCAGAAATGAATCTTTTTTTATCTTGAGGCAAAAATACACGCAAGTTCAAGGTTTAGCTTAGAGTTTTATTTTTATCTTTTATTAGATGTTTTATTTACAATGCAAATTTTATCCCCTTTCCTCATTTCCCTTCTGAAAATCCCCCTATCCCACCCTTCTCCTCTTGCTCACTAACCCACCCATTCCCACTTCCCTCTCCTGGCATTCACCTACACTGGGACATCAAGCCTTCACAAGACCAAAAGCCTCTCTTTTCATTGATGTCCCACAAGGCCATCCTCTGCTATATATGCAGCTGGAGACATGGGTCCCTCCATGTGTACCCTTTCCTTAGTGGTTTAGTCCCTGGGAGCTCTAGCGGGGGCGGGGGGTACTGGTTAGTTCATATTGTTCTTTCTCCTATGGGGCTGCATGCAAACCCCTTCAGCTCCTTGGGTTCTTTCTCTAGCTCCTCCATTGGGGACCCTGTGCTCAGTCCAATGGATGGCTGTGAACATCCACTTCTGCATTTGTCAGGCACAGACAGAACCTCTCAGGAGAGAGCTATATCAGGTTCCTGTCAGTAAGCACTTGTTAGCATCCATCCACAATAGTGTCTGGGTTTGGTAACTGAATAAGGGATGGATCCCCAGGTGAGACAGTCACTGGATGGCCTTTCTGTCAGTTTCTGCCCCAAAGATCTTAGAGTTTTAACAGGTAAAACTGATTTAATTCTACCTAAATATTCATGGATATTAGAATTTTAGTTTTCTGAAATTAAACCACTTTTACCAGGTCCTTGCGTGGCACCCACAATATTGGTTAATACCTTTGGTTCATGTTTTTGCTTTTCATGATATAATTTTATTTGCACATGTTGAATGTGATTATCTCTCTTGGACATTTTTTTCTTTTGGTTGTTTGGTTATTTTCACTATAAAATTAGGTCTTTATGTTCTTTTAAAATATTACTTACATCAGAAATTCTAAACTGAGGGAAAGGCAGATGGTTTCAATCTTGTGTAATAACAAAATGCTGCAGACTATACCCGTGCATTTAATTATTTCCTTCTTTCATTTTATTATGGCTTTTACTACTTTAAAAGTAATCTTTTGAGTATTTTTAATTATCTTTTATTTTTGAGTTTTATCTCCTTTTCTTTGTTCCCTCCAATCAACCCCCACATATATTCCTTCCCACTCTTCTTCAAATATATGGCCTTTTCTTTATTTGTTATTGCATGTCTATATGTATAAATATATAAAATGGAATATGAGACAGGTTAACTAATAATAACTTTAAATTCATACTTTACATGGTGAAGCAGTTACTTAATTTTAGAGCAAAAAATTAAAATTGTTTGAGTATAAACACATTTTACCAAAAGTTTTTTTTTTTTTTTTAACTAGACATGACAATGAAATATATTGCTATCCTAATTTGTTTGCTGATGGCTTTATCTTGATGACTTTGGCAATAAGAGTTGTAAAGTAAATGTGCTTTATTATTTATTTGCTAAATACCATGCCACTTTAATGGTGTAGCATATCTAAACAACGAATCAACCTCTTCATCAAATATTTACTAAGTAGTGTATTGTAGAATATCAAACAGAAATGGGTAGTAAAAAAATAAGAATAATCTCTTTCAAACAACTGTGACAAAGCTTTATAGGGTATGGATATGTTGGCAAAAAGGAAACAAAAATCAAAGTAAAGAAAGAGACACTCAAATAGGAAGAGAATTAAAGGAGGAAATTTCATTATGTCCATCAAGGGTTAAGTAGGAAGACCTATTGTGAGCTATTAAGCATTTCCCTAGAATAGGTATTTCAGGCAAAACAAGGTTGCATTTTTAAGTGGATTTGTCTTTTGAGATGATTTAAAGAATTGAATATGTCATTTATTTTTTCTGATTTGAGCATTAAAAATCTCACGTTCAAAGTAAGCATGCCATTGCTGAGACAGGATTTGGGTGAAAGAAGGATGTGTGTGGCCTCTCTTCTGTTTTCTCACTCAATTATTTCACCTTCAGACCTTTTAAATGATCAACTCCTTCCACATAACAATACATATCAGTATATTTTCTAAATTAATAAAAATTCTGGTGTATTTTTTACAGCTGATAATGATTAAGAAAGTTGTCTATCCTTTATATGCCCCAATACAGGGGAATGCCAGGGCCAAGAAGTGGGAGCGGATGGGTAGGGGAGCAGGGCCGGGAGGGGGGAGGGTATAGGGAACTTTCTGGATAACACTTGAAATGTAAATGAAGAAAATATCTAATAAAAGTTGAAAAAAAAAAAAAAGAAAGTTGTCTATCTGAGGCAAATTTCTCTTTCATCTGAAGGAATGATTTTATTAGATACTATTACCATTCTGTCTCAAACACTGTGGGAGAATTTAAATGTTTGTAGATAAAGAAAAGAAAATTCTCAGAAATCAGTGCCTCTTTTCAGTGTCTTTTCTAAGAGTAAAAATAATACAGATATCATTTTATAGATGGTTCAATAAAAGACAATATTTCATAGAATTGCTTTTCAGAAATAAAAATAAGCCATAATGACTTTTTTCTTCTAATGCTTTACTTAGGGTGGTTTCAATGCTATAGAACAGCTTCAGTAGGTTCTCCAGGTTTTTCTGTAAGTTAGGAGTGTTCCGCTGCATTGTGGGTGTTGAAATCTGACTACCACATATGCTCAATCAAAGTTGAAGACATCTATGTGAATAAACAGTGCCCTCTCCATCTCCCTTCATCTTAATTTTATGGAATTAGCAATGAATAGCATAAAAACTAATGAAATCTATTGTGTTATATGGATTTACTGATTTAAGTATATGTCAGCTGATGCTTCATGATCCTGTGTGTTATTAACTCTAACCAGCATTGGAAAATGTGAGAATGCAGACAGCTTTCTATGGTTTTATTTGGGGAGATAGTTAGCTAAAAAGGGACTGCTTGAGTCATGCAAGAATTTGGTTCCAATGTCTTAATTGCTCTTCTTTTGTGTGTTTTCACTCCTAGCCATATCAGCTAACATTTTCTATAAAGTGTACTAGGGCTCTACTCTGCTCACCTTTGCTGCTGACTTGCATTGCTTATTAAGTACGTGTGTAACATCTTAGTGCGTTTGAAGTAGCAAAGCTTCATGATTTTGATTCATTTTTCCTGATAATAGTTAATATTTGCTGTTATGTTCTCAAAAGTCTTATGTCCTGTCCTGTGGCGACAAAATGTCAGTTCAGAGATTCTGTCTGCTTTACCATCTGTATATTTTTGTGCTATTGAGTTGTATAAGTCATATACATGTTACTCAGCATAAAAAGGGAGATGGGGTCTGCAGTTTAGACAATGTTAAACAATGTTTTGGTAAGTAAAATAAGCCAGATACAGAAAGAGTATTTTGTCACCACATTATATGTGAGAAGCAAAAAAAAAGCCCCAAATCATAGGAACAAGGTAGAATGAAATAACTGCTAGTCAAGTGATAGAAGACACACTGTCAGCATGAGAATAAGGGCTGCTGAGGGGCCTGGAGAGCCTCATGCTGTATCCAACTCCTTATTTAAGTTCAGTTCTTAGCTCACCTAAGGTGGGAGTAAAGGCTAATGCTTCTGCTACCCTCTTACTTTCACTCATACTCACAGACATAGCACACTAGCAACAACAATAAATAAATACATTTTAAAAGAGAGAGCATGAGTAAGTAGAATTGTGGACAGAGCAGTTACAGTCATAGGAGTTGGGTAGTACCATTAGATTGCATGAGGTCCATAGGAGAAGCATCATCGTAAACCTTGGGCATCTGACGTGTGAGTAGATTGAGAATGTGACATCACCTGACATTCAAGTTTATTTGCATATAATACAGCTATGTATATTAAAAGTTTTACATAACAAAATGAATAAAACCTTTGCCATCACTACCAAGAATGAAGAGTATAGTGAAAGCCAAGTCACACTTGCACACATTGCCAAGTCTCACCTTTCTGCCATTTGCTATCGCATCACACTTTCTATACATGCGCCCTTCCAAATATGGCATTTTTACTGTACCTGGGTATCTGCAGAGCAGTTTAAATATTTTTGTGTACACATAGATTATTTCATGGTAAGTATATAATGGTTTATAAATCCTTCTTTGATATGGATAAACTCATTCCAATATGAAAACAAAGAGAAGCAAAGTGAAAACCCATATGTACATTTTTAGATATGTTTTAATTATATTTGGGAGTAAAGCTACTGGGTCAAAACAACAACAACAACAACAACTCTATTTAAAAGTTTGGTTTCACTGATAACTATCCCTCCATGCAGGTAAAACCAGGAAGATATTCTTTATCAGTCTGTTTGAGTGTATATTTTCCTACTGTGCCCAACTTAGTCTGCTATCCAGCTTCCTCTCTATGCCTAGAGAATACAAAATAATAGGTCTTATTTTGTTCTAGTTTATGTTAATAATGTGGACTTCTTTTTCTATATTTGAGCCTAAACTTTCTGTCCATTTTCCAGGTTAGCTCTCTGAGGGTGAAATCTTTTCCCTGTTCATTTTACTTGATAATAGAAACCAGGAGAGGATTGGAAGCAAATGTCAATTGAAAATGGTTTGGGATGAAATTTATTAGGAAATGAATGCATGTCTATGATAGACTAAAGATATTTATATAAATAGTACTCTCTTTCTCTCTGTCACTATTGTAAACAAAAGATTTAATGGCTGTACAGCCACAAGGTGAATGCTCAGGCTAGGTAGGTACAAGAAGGCTAAACCTTTTGTTGTGTTTGACTGAGCCTTCCAAAGGTTCTGGCATAACTTCCTGCACTGGCGAGGTCCTTGTCTAGTCTGTTCTTTCCTGCTTTGCATCATATTAGTCTGACCAAATAGCCTTCTGTTTGTTCTGTCTGGTGGTCAAAATTTCAGGAAACGTTGTGCTTTGTGTTGCATCCATCTGCAGGATGCTGCTTAAGAGCAGCACATTAGTCTTTTAGGAACTCCTGTCTTAGTTCTGTTTAACATTGCTGGGATGAAACACCATGACCAAAAGCAACTTGGTGAATAAAAGGATTTAATTCACTTTCACTTCTAGGTAACTGTGCGAAATCAGGACAAGAACTTGAACAGGATAGGAACCTGCAGGCAGGAGCCATGAAGGGCTGCTGGTTTTGGCTTTCTCATCTTGGTTTGTACAGCCCGCTTTCTCATAGAACACCATACAAGTCCAGCGGTGGTACCATATGTAACGGGATGGACCCTCCCCAATAAATTACTAATTATACAATTGGCTCGCAGGATTGCCTACAACCCAATCTTATGCAGTTATTTTCTCAGTCGAGGCTCTCTTCTCTCAGGTAACTCTAGCTTGTGACAATTTGACATAAAACTACCCAGCACATAATTTTACGCAGCCTGAAACTATAAACATTATATGTTTTAGATGGAACCACAGAAAAGCCAAACCTGTGTTTACATCTTCTTTTATCTGTTGAAAATATTTGTTCTCCACAACCTGATACTCCCAATATCTCAGTAAATAAATGTAAAGAAAAATGACTTTTCTACCATGTGTTTTTTTCTCAATTTTACAAAATATTTGCATAACATTTGTACTGAGATTTTCAGTTCAACAAACTATTGTTTTTTAATACAATGTAATCTACACAATATAATGCCTAAAATACATTATAAACCAGAAATAATAAACAATTATTTTTATTATAGTAGGACACAAAGTAAATTTGTTCCGTACATATTTTTGTATGAGTTGAAGGTTAGGGCTTGTCTTTGACCTAAATAGATCAAAAAATAAATAAATAATTTCTGTGATTTATATATTTCTAATTTAGAAATTGAAGTACTATGTAGTCTTCAATCCTGTACTAGCACATTTTTATACTTGGGCCTAGCTAAATATTATTTAAAAATTGTTGTTCTATTGTTTTGAATACAATTAAACATCATAACTAACCTATAATCTAACAAAATTATCATTTAATAGCAGAGAAGAAAACTTTGTGAATATGCCTTGTTTATTTAAAATTAATTTTAGATAAACAGAGTTAAAAGAATTTTAAGTCAAGTATGATTGCAATGTTCATAAAAGTGAAGTGTGTTCCTGCCTCTATTCTGACAGAATATAACCCAGCAACTCAATGATTCATCTTCACGAAAAGAAAATAGTTATGAACAGCAAAGAACAAAAGAAGAGAGGGAAGGGTGAGGAGGAGAAGAAAGAAGGAGAGAGGGAGAAACAGACAGACAGAGACAAAAAACAGAGAGCCAGTTGAAAGAAAAAGAGAAAGTAAGGCAGATACAAAAAGAGAGAGACACACAGAGAGTCAGAGAGACAGAGACAGAATGAGAAACCTCTGAAAGAGAAACTGATTCTGATATCCTGAAAGGAATTCCATGTTTGAGCCCCCTGAGTGTCTTCATGCCTGAGAGCCTGCTCTTAAGCCTTTCTTAGCCTTCTGCACTTGTCTTCTCTGCTTTAAGGAACTATTCTTTCAATCAGTCCCTTCTGAATAGAAGTTCAGTGTCATCAACAGGGAGCACCATTGAACTGAAGCAAGAATCAGCCTTTCTACACTCTTATTTTTCTATCACTATAGAAACTTAGGCTGTTATTCTTTGCATTCTTTTTGCTTCAATAAAAACACTAAACAGCAAAAGTGAAATCAAAGACCGAGACTTCGTTTTGAGACCAAGGGAAAATAGCACGTTTTAAGCTGTCAGACACAAAATCATAAGCCATGGTCACACACATCCAGTGTCACAACACTGAAGTCACCTCTCACTCTGATTTTACAAAGTAGTGGGTAGATACAAAAGAAATAAAGAAACTGATTATTGCTTCTTTGGGTTTTGTGTTGAGAAGTGGGTCTCCTGATTCTTTCTGTTGTATCCATGTAAAGGAATGCTTTCCTATGTCTTCAAATGTCTGTGAGGAAGTTTCTGAGAAAGGTGTATGGAGTAGAGAAAGCTCTCAGTTGTAAGTTGTTTGTTACAAGAGCACAAAAAGCTGAATTCAATGCTCAGTGCCAACACAAGTCAAATGTCACGACTACAATCAATATGCTAGAGAGATGGAGAGGGGAGGGTCCTTGAAGCTCACTGGCCAGTCAGATTAGATAAATTGAGATGCTGCCCTTACAGTGAGACACTGTTTCTCAAAAAGTAAGGGAGGCTGCTGTTGAGAAAGATGCAAATATTGACCTTTGAGTTCCACCTGCTTACATTGTACATTCTTACAGTCCTTTATGTTCACACATAGACACATTCATGAATACAATTGCCATGATATGAAAGAATTCTTATCATCATAAAGCATCAAAAAAATATTTTTAAAAATTAAAATGGATTTTATACATTTTTGTTGCATTATTTTAGGTAGTGGGCTATTGAGAAATGATTTGATGGGCAGTAGACACTTATGTCTACTTAGTGCCACAGTATCACAAGGCTATTACAATCAGATTAAAAAAATCATGTAAGTATTTTCTCAGTAGCAGAAAGGTGGAATGAGAATCAGGCAACTTCACATTGTTTTATCAAGGTGATACACGGAACGTGGTATTGGAGAAAATGGCAATGTTGTTACAGGAGGAAATGAATTCTGACAATAAAACAACCCAAATGACAGAACTAATGCCGTGTGTCTAACTGTATTCAAACCTGCATCCAAATACCAAGGAAACTCATTAACTCTTATGGTATTAGATACAAGCAAAACCTACTGTAGCAAAGATTCATCAAAACAACTATAAAAGGTATATTAAATACACATTTCATGCCAGTAGTCCAAAGGAGAGTATAATCATCTCGTAAATATCTCAGAAAAATAATGTACATCAAAAGTTAAAGTTGTGTGTGGTTCCTTCCTTGAAGAAGATACAATGCTACCATTTTTATTATTCATTTAATACAAATACTTTCTAAGAGTTTGTATTAATTGCTCCTTAACTTATTCAATAGATGGGGAAAATGTAATCATTTTTCTCATAACCCACACAAAGTTCTTAAGCTAAGGTAGGTTTACTGCATTCCTAATATTTCCTAGTTATTCATATATATAAAATGGAAATAAACTCAAAAGGTAGAAATAATGTTAAAAATTAGAAAAAAATCATATTTCACTCATAGTGCAATAGGGGCTATACTTTGTCCATTCTCAGATCATAAATGCTGTCAAGAAGAACTAAAATTTACTACTTTAACATTTCACACACAATAGATGATGCTCTTCTTTTATCTTAAAAAATATTATCAGGAAATGGGGTGGAATTGAAAGCATTAAATGTTACTTAGTATAAAAATATGTTCATATATCCAAAGTAGGTATTTTGTATTAATTCACATCAGTATTCAACTATCTAATGTTCTTATTTCTCTGTTAAAGGAGACATACAAACACAGAGGAAAAATGTTGCCATCCAAGCATGACAATTAATATGGATTATAAAGACTTTAACCAAGATATGAATGTAAACATATGTTTTAATATATACATATATTTTAATATATACATTACCAAAACAAACAGGTAAATAAATATGTATTTATTGAAAGTAGCTGTTTCATAAGCTTTTATAACACTGACTCTTGCTCATTCATCTTATATTAATAAAATATATTTGCTGTACAATTATTAAAATCAAGAAGTGTAAATTATGATACTGATTTTATACTTTGATCTGCCAGAGAAAGTGAAAACACATATTCTTATTCAGTAAGTCTTTTAAAATAGGGCATTCAATTACAGTAACAAATGTAGTTAACATTAGGGCACAGCAGAGATAAATAATTTTATGGTTTTTACACAACTCCAAAGATAAAAATACAAAGTCACACCATTTACAATAATTAACACGGAAATGCTAATTAATTGATCCAAGCTCTGAGTCATAAAACCGTCTACAAGTATCTGAGACTTTATATTAACAATTAAACCTTGAGCTTAAAATATCACAACGACAGCAGCTATGGATAGATGGAGACTTCTTAAACAGCTCTAATGTGTATACACATAATCTCTTTATGCTCCTAAAAATTGCAAATATCATGTATATGTTTTTTATAGCTTCATACATTTTAGTAAGCTATGCAAAATTATTTGGAAGTGGAAACTTAAGGTATATTTTCACATTTTATCTAGATTCATTGAATGCATTTAGCATATTTTCAAATTTTAAATATGGAGTAACAGAACAGTTCATATATATAAAAATTAAAGCAAAATGAGCTGATTAATGGATACAGATAAGTTCAAGATTAAAATAATCATTCCTGGACAATTAGAATCAGTTTGGAATTTCTTCCCTTTTATTAGCAGTTTGTCCAGAAGGCATCATGGTGAGTGCACACACCTGTCTTAATAAGATAATAAATCAAGCCATCGTGTCAGTTTACAGAAAAACTTGAAGGTCATCTCAAACATTGAATCAGTGGAATGTCTTTGAAATTTTTTCTAAATTGGTTTTGTGTTACTAGACAACAAAAGGCAGAGCAAGGGTACCAAAGGGAGTTGATAAATTGGGCTGGCATTACATGGCATGGTATCAGCCATTTAAAACAAAACAATAGGAATGTGTATCAATTTTAAAGAAAATCAATTATTGTTGCAAAGACTCATGCTTTTCCACTTTTTCTCTATTTCTAATACTCCTTACATTATAATAAAATTCTTAGAGAAGAACCTGAAAGAGATATGGTTCTGCAGTTTGGATCACATATTAATCTTTCACAAGAATGCCTGTAACTCCAGCACCCAGAGATTTGACATCCACTTCTGGACTCTTCAGGCACATGCATTCAAGCACATATATACAGAATACCTGTATACATATAATCATAACTGAGATATATTTAAAAAAATATTTAAATGTCATCATTCAATTACAAAATCTCACAAATTCGAACAAATATCATTAACTGGATTACTAAATATGCAGTAGATACAAATGGACTCATTAGGATAGGTACTACTTGTGTTTTATTGCCTTCTTAATAAGCTACAATGAATGTGTGAAGCTAACGTTTTCAACTCTGGGGTAACACTTGTTCGGCATATTCAGCTTGGCACAGCAGCTTCCAACTAAAAGCCATTCCTCTATAACACTCTGTATCTGTTAGTAGCAAATCCAAACATAATTCAATAAATAAAATGATGATTGAGTTGCATCCTAAGCTCATGTCTCCACCAGATACATTTTCTTTTCTGAAAAATAGGGGTGGCTCAGACTTAACATTGCTTAAAATGTGTTCATTGTATGAGTTTGGCTAAAATAGTCTGTAACAATACCCTTATGAAAAATTCCACAATTATTTCAAGATAGCTGTGAAATTTAGATATTGACATGTAATAAAAAATAGATGTAGTCATTCAATTATTCTTTCATTGTATTATGAGTTTGACTACTTTTCTAAGTACTCATATAAAAATGTCTATTTTTTATTTTTGAAGTTATAGTATAATTAAAATATTACTCCCTCTCCTTATTTCTTTTCAAACCCTTCTATATATCCCTCCTCAGTTTCCTTCTTTCTTCGTTCTTTGCCTCTCATTACTTCTCATTGCCTGTCTATATTTATAAGTATATACAATGGAATAATAATAACTAACAAAAAATTTCACTTGATCTTTATATATTGAAGATATTGTGTGTTAGAGCAAAAATAGAATTGTTTAATTTGAGCACAAACAAAAGTAATGTTTTTCCATAAATGAAAATGAATATATTGCTATTTTGATTTTGTCTGTTGATGAATTTATCTTGATGACTTTGGCAAGAATAGTTATAAAGCAAATATTCTTTATTACTTAATAAGAAATACCATGCCACTTTAACGGCATAGCATACCTAAACAATCAATCAATCAATCAATCAATCAATCAATCTCTTCATCAAATATTTACTAAGTAGTCTATTATTGAATATCAAACAGAAAAGAGAGTAAAAACAGATAATTGTCCCTTTCCAATGATTGTGATAAGGCTTTATAAATATATGGATTTTGAAAAAAAGATAAAAATGAAAGTAAAGCAAGACATTTGGACAGTAATTAAAGAAGACAATTTTGTTATTTTCAACAAGGAATAAGTGTGCATTCCTATTATAAGCTATTAAAATTCTCCATAGTTGATATTTCAACCAAAACACGGTACATTTCTAACTAGATTTTTCTTGTGATATTCCATATGAGCAATCATACTTAGTCCACTTTGGATCTCATACAATACAAAGTTCTCTTATAGGGAAGTTTAATTGTAAAATTGAATAAATGTGAGATTATGACTTAATGGTAGCAATTGAGTTAACGTCATCCACTTATTCACCAGACTAATTAAGAAATGCAAGAGGAGAGGCAATTTCCAAATGTCAGATTTTAATGGAACCCTTATATTACTAACGGAAATATAGATGAATTTAATCTTCTCTCCTTTGCTAGATGGCATCCATAGACACCCTGCCTCTTTCATCTGCAAGCCTCTCTAGGAACAAACACAACTGAGGTACCACTGCATAAAGTAAACTTGATTAAATGAGTATTTACATGAATTTCCCTGATAAAGACTGGAAAGAGGAAAAAAGGATACACATTACTAATAACAGAATGACTGTTTTCAAATCCAGTGTGAATACTTGCACATTTATCTGGCATCTATAACCCCTGCTCTCAACTGGATGAGGAATACTGATGATGAAAGACTGGCGCTTCAGGGCTCTACAGATATTGACAGAGTTCCTTAGGGCTCTGTTCACCTTCATTTTCTGTGCTTTGTATTTGGAAAGAAAGAATTACATCTTGATTGTACTATTTCTAATTTGATTTCCAAATGCCCACTGATTGCATGAATCTAGTCGGTGCTGAGGGCTTCTACAATTAATTAGTTTTTGTGATAACTAGTTTTTTGTTTTCTACAAGAGTAATTAATTTAAAACTTGTAAATTAAAAACCTAAATGCAGGCCTGTGAAGCCACAGTAGAGTTATGTCTTTAGAGAATGTGATTGCCTCTGAAATTCTCCAATATTGAGAATTACTTCCGAGCAAGATGCATGATGAAGTGTGCTGACTGACACTTTATCATAAAGAAGAAAAATAGAAAAATGGAAATATGAGAGATACAAACTTTTTAGATAATATAATTTCAAAGATCAAAGTAGTGAGTAAAACAAAAAGATACGTTTATAGTAGGATTATTATTTGAAATCTAAGCTTTTAAAATTTAAATTGAAACAGGGTTTCACACTTTTTATGACTATGATATAAACTCTTGTGTTATTTAGATGATGTAACTCATCAATATCAGTTAATATTTCAAATATAAATCAAATAATTTTAAATCCAAGAAAAATCCATATTTAATAAAATTTACACTTGATGTTTTATGTTTCTGTATGTTTCATGTGTGTTTTTATGAGAGAGCAAATATCTGAAGGTTAAAGATAGCATGTGTGAAGAACACCTCTTCTTCCACTCTATCTAGCTCAGCTAGTTGGTTCTGACAGCAAGTGTCTTTACCAAATAAACCTTTTCACCCTCTGAAGATGTTGATTCTTAATTGAAAAAATAAGTCTTCTTGATGTACATGTCCAAATAAGTGTAGTCAAAAGTTGGCTCTTTTAGTGATAACTAAATATATTTTAAATTATTGTCCATGTACTTAATGCTATGAGTGCATTTCATGTTTAGAAATAATAAAGTTTCTGGCTTCTCAATACTTAGGAATATCGATCTCACATTCTTTCAGATTCGGAACAAATGTATTCTCTTCTTTTGTTTACAAAACTTCCAGTCTATATAGTAAACACGCTTGCTCTTTTAATTATTCAGTGCTTAAACCCTATGAATATTATGCATGTGTATGTAAATAACATGTATGTGCTTTATGCAACAATATAATTCCTTCAAATATACACATGTATTTTTATATGTATACTAATATTGTATCTCTATCTATCTATCTATCTATCTATCTATCTATCTATCTATCTATATGTAATAAATAATGTTTTAAAGGGTTATACCAAAGACTTTTATTGATTAACATAATAAAAGTAGTTATGGAAGAATGAAATTAAATCATCCTTTAAAATGTAGCAAGTTAGTAGCACATGTGCTTCACCTCCTAACTGAAGATACTTGAGATGCACTTTTTCTTTGCATCTAACTAATTACATGCAGGATCTCCTGATAACAATGTTATTTTCAGGAAAGGCATTTCTAACTGTGCAATTGTTAGAAATGGCACTTGTAACATTGGTCTCAAAAGTAAAGAAACTAACTACATCATTAACGGCACACTCCGTTTTCAGATTTGCATGATTTTCACAATCGATAACTATCACATCCACTAGTGGTTACATCTAAAATACAACACTCATTTGCAACATTCATCACCGTCATTCATAAACTTTCCTGTGGTGATTTCATTTAGAATGCCAAAAATCCCTAAGGGGAGTTCCATTACAAGAAACAAGTCTGGCTTATTTTTGCAAATTTATTTTACTTCCACAGTCAACAGCAGGTATTGATTGCCCACTGTGTTGAGAGCCTGGTGCTGGGTATTGTGCGGAAGTCATTGCACAGGAAATAAAATATTTCCTCTGAGAATTGTGTATGTATCATTTAATGAGAGGAAATGGAAAACTTTATAGCAGTGATTAGGCATCAGTATTTCCACTCATTTAGTCGTTATTCATTATCTTTTCTTCACTTAAGTTTACTGTGTGCTAGCCTTTTGTTTATTAAACCATCTGAGTTTTTATAATTATACAAAGATGCTCATACTTTCAAAACACACAGTTCACAGTCAAGCCGTATTGAAAACACTTCAGAATAGGAAAGTGATCCTTTACTGTGACGAGTGTCAGGTGAGCAGAGCCAGAACAGATATGACTAGACTGTTCTCAAAGCACACAATAATTTTAACAGGCATTGACAAATACATCATTCAGTGCAGAAAATGTAGTAAGCAAAGGTTGGACAGAATGATGACACTTAACATGGCAGATTAGTTCATGTGATATTGAGTGGCCAGAAACACTTGGATATATGCCATTATACATGTGCATGTATAGATATAATTGCAATAAAACATATTAAACACACACACACACACACACACACACACACACACACACACACATGGAGAGAAAGAGGAAATGCTTAGTATCAGTAGATGGTCTGAGTTGAGTAAAACAGATGAAAGTATTAAACAAAATGCTTAACTAAGGATAGTTAACAAACTTAAAGATTCTGGATAGAGTAGTGAAGGTACTCACTCTTTCCCCTTTGAGGCATGCCTTTGCTTTATCAATGTCATGGATGAATGTGGATGGAAAAGGACAACTGGAGTGACACATTGTGAATTCAGGGGATAGTCCCCTCTTAAGTGAAGAGGATACAACATTAGCAGCCATTCTTTAGTTGCTTCAGTCTATCCATAGGGCTATCAAAAAACATATTTTCTAATTCTTCAATCTCATTAAGAATTATATACAACACATACTAACTCTAAACTAGTGTTATAGAGTTGACATACTGGGTAAAAGCATCGTCTGATATCTAAATTCAATCCCTGAACCCCATTATGGAAGGAAAATCTACCAAAATTTGCTTTCTAATCTTTATGCAGATGCAGCTTCACACCTACATGCATGCAAACACACACAGAAACACACACATGTACACAACACATACACATGCACACATGTGTATGTCAAAACAAATTAAAAAAACTAACAACCTTGGAGCAGGGCAATGAGATGGTCAGATCTGGTTTTTGGATAGAACTCTTTTGCCATCTGATATTACAGTCCCTGATAGATCCCATGCATAGCACAGTGAATTACTTTTATTGTAAAACAAAAGGTAAAACAAATATTTATGATATTAGATTTCTTCCTTTTTTGTGTTATTGTCATTCCATAAACAGAAAGCTACAGTCATTCCTACTCAGAATCTTCCAGGATTTATTGGATAAAAATTTACAAGACCTATTCCATTAAATTGACACATCTATAAACTGAAAATAAGCCCAACATACTTTCAGAGAACAGAAATTAAGAAAACACTAAGATTCTGTCAAGCATACATTTCTTTCTCTAAATCCATCCCAGTTGTTATGGGACTAGTGAAGCTTGCAATCATTTCCTAAGAGGTTGTTCCTGTGTTAGTATTGGCAGTTGAGGCTTTTAAGATATACCTAAACTCTGGGAGAGCAGGCCACCAAAACAATGGTTGAGCCCAAAGACTTACAGAATAAAAATATTTGCACTGGCAATATGACTCTGTATGTATAGCATCTACATGGTGAAAGGACAGAACTGACTCCTACGTCTTGTCCTCTGACCTCCACACTCTGGCTATGGCACTGTATGAACACACACACACACACACACACACACACACACACACACAAATAAATAAAAGTAATAACATTTAGAACAATTTATAAAAAATAAAGGCTTAAGCTATAATTTTGGAGCAGCCAAGCATAAACTTTTCACCATTTTGTTTGCCTAGTCAAGGAACATTATGAAGAAACTTTATGAACTGTAGCTACCAGTGGCCACTGGCTACTGGGTTCTGAAAGGAAAGCTGGGGATGGATGGGAAATACATCATAAGAAAAAATGAGTCAAGACAAAGTTCTCTGATCAAGCCTCAAATTTTAATGCAGCTGTCAATATATATATATATATATATATATATATATATATGAAAATCCCTTTGTTTTGGCTGGGTTCTGTTGTTGATTCAGCTGGATTGAGTTGCAAAGTAAGTTATTCAGCAGCTCAGCAGGCCAGCAGTTCTCAGTTCTCAGTTCTTAGGTCTCTGGCAGGAAGATGTAGATGCAGCAAGGCCAGATTCCTGTCTCCAGGGTCAGAAGAGGCTTATTTGGCCAACTCAAGGTTGGGGGAAATGACACAATGGACCAGGAACTTTCTGAGATACATCTTTATCACATTGAAAATAGTCATTGAGATGTAGAAATCACTGTGTGTTTGTTTAACGTAATGTTATTGAACCTGAAGATGAGCATTTTTTTCTACACATAGCCTCAATGACAATCTCTTTTATGTTTGGAAAAAGTATATTTGGGCTAAGGGAAGATATGTTAAACAGGGTAAGTGTTTTGTTCAATCGTAGCACTTTTGTCTAGCATGCATATGATATGTGGTCTGGTTTCCAATACCAGCAAAAATAAAATTAGAAATAAAATAAGGCTAGAGAGATAGGTCAGTGGTAAAGGACATGCACTGCTTTAGCAGAGGACCCAAGTAGAGATGCTGCTACACATGTCATGTAGGTCACAACTTTCTTTCATCCCAACTCTAGGAGATGTGATGTGCTCTTCTGGCCTAATTGGGCACCCACTCTCGTGTACCTATAATCCATACCATACAGAGATCCATACAGGCACAAACACACATACACATAATTATAAAAATGAGAATGTGGGAGTGTAACCTGGGGACAATTGGAACAGAAGCATGAAGAGCAGAGGTACACTGAATGAAGTTCGTGAAGCCACGGCTTATCTGAAGGCTCAGCTACATGCTTGTTTTCCACTATAGTCCCCCCAAATCTGCTTATTTCGTCATTTAATTGTTACCTTAAGAATTTACAAATGTATGAGTTGTTTTGCATTTGGATAAAGACTTGGATTTTTAGAGGAACGGCAAAGATCTTAAGAAAAGATTTTATAAAAGGAATGTGGCAAATTTTCACCCAAGAAAGAGTCATATTTAGTGATAAACTTACAAGGTAATATAGCTGTTGTCTCAAGATTTCCAATCAGAGATGTATAAAGAAAATCTATAGCAAATCATAGTCTTTTGAGTTGTAAAGTGTTTATCCACTTACACAACAGCTTTAAAGATGATCAATTACAGACTGAGTCTTAGCGATGACAAACTTGCCTAAACATGCACAGTGACCCAGATTCAATGATCAGTAAGACAAAATGAAACTCATGATAATCGAAGTTATAAAATGGGAGCTCACAGGAGCTTGGGTAACTCTTCAAATATAAAATAAGCTTAATAAAAGACTATGTCATCATCATGGTCACAGGACCCCCTAAATGGAAGTAGGTAGGCATTTGAAAGAAAAGTTTAGAGTAAGGAATAGTTGAATCTTCCTAGCTGAATAATCTTTTCTAAAATGCATACTATCCATGAGCGTCTAAATGCCTAGTTATATGCATTTGCATATCATTCACATAAGGGTTAACATAGTATTTATTTTATTTTCTGTCAGGGAGTTTTTATACATGCGTATATTGTGTTGTCATCAAATCAACTCCCATTTCCTCTCTTGTAATTACTTCCCTATCCATTCCCTCTGACCTTTCTCATCCGGCTGCATCCTTTTTTTCTTTTTTCTAAATTATCTGATTTCATTTAGCAGTGCATGTATATACATAGGTTTCAGACCAAGTAGTAGAGCATGTGGAGCCTCTCAGGAGGCCACATACCTGAACCCACCCCTCCCCAACAGCCATCAATTACCAATAGTTTAGCATCCAAGCTTCAGTCTGGCATGAGCTTCTCCTCAATGCGTCCTAAGATTTGGCTATCGTGATCTTGTGTAGGTCTTATGTATGCACATGTAGCTCTGTAGGTTCATGAGTGCCCTGCTATGCCTGAAAAAATACTGTTTCAGTGTAGATGGTCACTGCCTTCATGTTTACAATTGTTTCATGCCATCTTTTAAGAAGATTCCTGGGCATTATAGGGATAGAGTAAGATATAGAACAGAACCCTCCATAGTCTCTTATTCTTTGCACTCTATTTTGATCATAACTACTTGGAAGACTTAACTGAAGACATTATCTCCAGAATTAAAAACATTTGAGCAGAACCCAGGAAGTTTGCTTTTAGGATCTGCTTTTCTCTTTTGATCTCTTGAACAACTGGAAGACAGTTGACATAAATGGGTTTACTCACTGACTCCATTAAGCTCCTTGGCTAATGAGAGATTCATAGAAACTAAATATAGCTATGAAGGATAACACAGTTCTCACAAAACTGCTTATAATTGTCAGTTTGAAACATGTGAGATGTTTATTCCTTAAGAGATAAGAATAAATAAGATCCTCCCATTCTGTAAAACTAATTTTAAGCTATGACATTTTCATGTTAAGTCAAATGAAAATGAGATTTCTGTAATGTTAATTACCAAAACAACATCAATTTAGCAGAGTACAATTTATTCTGATTTTCAGATTCTTTTGACCTTGTGAAAATAGATCAGTCAATAGGTGTGAATGCACACATGTTGAGAGGTTGTGCTCAAGGGTCCTGGCTTCTGTTGATGCATGTTATCAATGTTTGCTGCCCCTGATTCTCCTGCTTTCTTCCTTTCTAAGAGTCTAAATTTTCATCAGTTCTATGATGCTTATTTCAATGTTTGCCATCCTTCAGCCTTGACCAACCAGAAACATTCATTACTAGAACTGCACCCCGCCTATGATTTCCTACGCACTTTTTGATTCTGGGCTTTAGTGCACACAGACTAAAGGCAGCCATTCTCAAGTTGAAATCAGAGTGATACCTGCCCTGAAGGGTTCCTTTCAAGTCACTGCTTGGCCTGAATGGGTTTTGTTGCTAGGCTCTATCCAGTTCTTCATCCTGATCATCTGGCCTTCAGGGACTCATGTCTTGGGGTCATTTGCTTTGGTTTTCATTTCAAGGCTTGCATGCTTTACATCCTTTGCCTTTCCTTTTCTTTTTTCTCTATTATGCTTTAAAGGTCCTGTGTCTTACAGTTCTTATTGTAATAATTCCCTGGTCATGCTTTTGTGACATGGAAATGCCCGACAGTTTTATTGACCCCTCATTCCCTGTTAAGAATTTCAATAGCCCTCTTAGAGTTATTCATTTTTAATACTGTAGTTTATTTTAAGCATGTATATTCAGCATCTGTGAAAGTTAGTTTTTTGTCAACTTTATGAGTGTGAGGAATGCCCTTGGATATATCTCTGGCTTTTATCAATAAACAGGGAAGACACTTTCTCAATGTTCTTGGCACTATCTCTTGAGCTGGGATCCTAAACAGACTAAAGTCTGCACATATGCTATAAGGGCTATCTGTCAGAATGAATAGGGTATAAATAAAAACTTACAGCCTTAATTTCTAGGCTGATGTCCATGATGACAGTCCAGAAGAAGCAGTGGTGGTTTAAATTTCATTTTCAAGAATCATGACCCAAAATGTTATTGGGGATACAAATATCTTACAAGTGAACACAGGTGAGAGGGCGCCTACTTGTGAATTAACTTTTCTTTCAATAGAAAAGAAATTTTGTATTGTATCTCTCCCAGATTTTCCTCTTGGTTGTCAACTTTCCCAGAAGAGATTTCAAACTGATGACACTACCTTCAGGAAATCTCAACTTGTCATTAAACTGAAAAGCATTAAACACTTT
>LR750709.1:288557-322252 GCA_902729485.2 Mus minutoides
ATATATATATATATATATATATATATATATATATATATATATTCATTTGTTTCCAAGATATTGACTTTCATGTGTTTCAGAAAATATAGTTTAGTCCAATATCAACATAACATAGAGTATTGACATATTTTTTTCTCTACAGACATGATCAACTTTTTTTGGTTTAAAACAAATGCTATCATTTGAGTATTTCAGGGAAACATATGATTTCATTTGAGACCTTATTGACTGTGCTTTAGAATATATGGGACATGGTTTTCAAGAGAAGAGAAACCCATAAACTCACATGATCCTATTTATGCATACTCAGAGAAACACATGCACAAATAGAGTAGCATCAGGAAGTCTTTGCCTCGACATGTTTCTGAAGGAAAGCTTTTAATTAAGAAGCATCACCTCAATTGACAAATATTTAAGCACATCCATATCTGCGGATGTACTTCTAAAAGAAGAGAATGTGCAGAAGAGAGATAGAAGCCAGGTATTGCATGCAGTAGATGTCCAAAATGCTAATACCATTGAGACTGTGAAAAAAAAAATCAAGACTTCTAGAACAAACAGAGAAACTTACAAGGGTTGTATTTAAACAAAATCAAAAACAAAACACAAAGAAAAACGTGCAAGTGAAGAGATTTCACTTCCAGTAGTATATAACTAAAGAGAAAATCATAAATTTATATGTGCTCATGAATAGGTCAAGAATTATATAATAGAGATGGATTTGGATGTATTAGGAAGTGAGAAAAGAAAGAGATTTTGTGTAGCATCAGCCGATGAAATAACAAAAATAAATACAGAAAGTGAGGAAGTATACTGTGTAGATTTGATGAGAGTTTCTATATAGAGGAAACAGGCAGCAAACTGTTGGAGGTAGCCATGTCTCTGCACTTTCCAGGATCTAGGAGACTGGATTATTTGAAAACTTGTCAGTGTTGATGTTTTGGTTGGCTGAAGAGAGGAACTCAGAAAGAAACCTTGGAAATAATGGCAAAAGTCACTGTGATGTAGTCTGGGATAAGACATTGGACTATGGAGACTATGTTCTTGAAGAATTTATTACATATTATTCATGTTTTTGAGTGTGTGAGTTTGTACACACATATACACACAAACACACCACTAGCATGTATATGTTATGATTTGCATTTGGAGGCTAAAAGACAGCGTTTGGGTGTCAGTTCTCTTTTTCTACCATGAAGATTTGAGGGAATGAGCTAAAATTTAAGGGTTTGACAGCAGGTACCTCTCTTTGCTCGATCCAAAGAGTACATTCTGATTTACATCAGTAGTTCCACAATGGTTCCTCTGAGATGCTTGGAGCAACAAGAAAGGATACTGCCCTGCAGAATCTTAGAAAAGGACAAGGGATGCTCAAACAAGCTCTGAGAACCTCAATCTGCAGATAGTAGCGGGGATGGGATGTTAGGTGCTATTTGGGGAGTAGCATTTGCAAGGCTTGGTTACTTGTTAATGATGCATTTGAGGGCATGATCATGAATGAACCTTAATTTCCACTCTCAGCAAAGGGAGAGTTAGTTATTGTTCCATGGAGTTGACACTAAAGGAAACAGGAGCGGGTTTAGACGTAAAGCTTGGTGTTTGATAAATGAGGTTTGAGTTAAGAATTAGACAGCTAAGAAAATTTGCCATCTTAGTATTTAATGTTTATGTACAAACTTGGTGGAGTGGTCTGGTTTGTTGGTGGTATTGGGTGGTGTTGAGTAGTGGTGGTGATGATGGTGGTGGTAGAAGAGGTGGAGTATGTGCATGGGTTTGTGTGTATGTGTGTGTGTATCAATGCTATATTTTATTGATTCATATTTTCCTTGAACACTGACTATCCAAAATGCAGGGTGGTTGTCTTTTCCTATTTTCTCATAGTAAGAAGTTTGTGATTTTTTTTTCAAGCCCGCGGGCTTGCCTTCACAAACACAGTGTAATGTGCTCCAGGATTGGTCTTTGCATCATAACACACAGTGTGTCCATTGCAGAACTTTGCATTTTTAGTAACTTTCTCCACTTTTTTCCCTTGCTCCTCTCTGCTTGCTCACCCCCTTTGGTTTATTTTCCTTATCTGCCCCAGAGTCTCTCTTCATTGTCATTAATCAAACACTGGCACACTTCCAGACATCTACACAGCTGAGGAAGGACAAAATATGAACGGATGAGATGCCACAGAGCCCAGATAGATAATGAGTTCAATGCTGTTTAGAAGCGTCTAAAAAGATTTAGATGAGAAGACACTACTAAGGTTGGGCAGTTCATAATTCTACGTTTGTGTACGAACTTCTTTTTAAGAATGGAGATAATGATTTGACATTCTTTCTTTTCAGCTAAGTTATATTAACAAAACCCCAGAAAATTACACCTACATTACTAGAAGAGACATAAAGTAAGCATAAATATATAAGCCAATATGTAGCCTAGCATATTATATGGCTTTTAAAAGACAAAATAAAATATGACCTCTTACTTTCCCCTGATTTCACCAATTAACTGCCATAATCTGGTGATTAGACTTTTCATAATAATTCATAAAGAGCTTCACTTGTGATTCTCATGAAATTCAGATGAGGAAGTGAAAGATTAAATGTACAAACTTGGCACATTAAATTAAATCCATCAGTCTGGCTTTTTCCAAGTTCCTGACCATGCAAGTTGCTAATAAATTATTGTTTCAGACCTAGCTTCAGATCCTCTCATCAAAGAACTATGAATTTAGATAAATTTCCTTTCATTTATGACATAGATGTTACACAGATCATTCTGATATATCACAAGGTGCAACTCTCAAATAGAATATTTCAAATGCATATATAAATTGTGAGCCCCTGTGTGTTATCACCAGCATTCTACCAAATACATAGTTGTTTACATAGACAGGAATATCTTTACATTTGCAAACAGCAGAAATGTTAGAATGAGAACATTTACTCGAGTTAATGATCATTTGAATGAATCTTGGAGTAGGCACACATTCACTTAATGTAGCGTTTAGATGATGAGTCTTCTCTCCCTTCCTCCACTTTTCCCTCCCTCTGCCTGCAGGGGATTCTCTGGTACTTTCTCTCTTCTCCCTTTTACCTTCCCTCCTTTTCCTCTCTCTCACCTTCAATTTCGGCTCCTTCCTTCTTCGGCTCTTTCTTCTTTCTTTCAGAAATAGAACCTTTCTAAGGATATCTGACACTATTTAATAATGTGGATGCATTATGTATTATTTATTAAATTAATGGTAGTCCATATTCATAAATTTCAGTTGATTGCCTTTCCTTTCATTATTGGAGAAAATGTTTTGCAAAATGGCTAAAGCATAGCTTAGCACAAAGCGAAATTGACTTCATTTTATACTCATGATGCATGATGACCCTTGTAGTGAGAGTTGATAATTCACTTTCATTAATGGCCTGAAAACTAGTTTTAAATTAATAAAGTGTATTTTAGGCAAATTCTCAGAGCAGAATGTATATACAGAATAAATAAATAATCCCCTTCTAGCTGCACATAGTTTTTTGAGAGAAAATAGGTTGCGTAGTCTGAAAAAGCACTTCTGACCTTAGGCCACAAAGATTCTCTCAGGGCACTCATACACCTTACATCCACTAAAAGCTTTGGAAGACTCATGACTGCCAAGCTTTATTGACTTTCCTGTAACACGCTATTTACAATATGTGCACCAAGCTTCCAGTCTCTCTATTAATACATCTATTAATATCCCTACGTTCTCATGCCCTCTCATTAATAATAATGTCAAGAGTATCAGTTCCAATGTGCTTATTTTGTTGATCATTAAGAAACCCAGGTTTTCTGATGCTCCTGAGTCTATGGAAAGTCAGGTTTGAAGATAATTTCAGATATTATTAGTTATTAAAAAATGGATTTATGTTTATAATGGTTGCTCAAAATTCACTAACTATAGAAATAATTATATTATATATTCATATTGTTATAAATCTATAATTATTGCATAATTTATTTTATATAAAATATAATAATTTAAAGTGTAGAGTGTAGGTATGTTAGCATAGGTAATTTATATTTTTTCAAGTCTTTCCACATATATAAGTGTGTGTGTGTGTGTGTGTGTGTGTGTGTGTGTATAATTAGCCAATATATACCACTCTGTAAAGTATTAAGCATTTTCTGTCACTAATATTATACTATAATTCAAATGTAATTAAAAACAGTTGTATGTTTTACATAGAATCCAGTTGCCAATTTGAAATTGCACTATTATATTGAATTTTGACATTAGAATTAGTATTTTAGAAGTTTTTAGTTAATATCAGCAATATGTAATAGAAAAGGGTTAGTTTGTGTTCTATCCAGATGAAATGAGCATTTATGGACAAGTAGATAAGCCATTAAGCAGGAAATATAGAATTTTATTTTGTTAATTCCAATATAAATCTAATTCTATACTATAACAGCAGTGTTATGATAAAGCAGTTTCAGAAAGTATAAAACAGCTAGTGTAAATTTTTGAATAATATATTATTTGTAAAATTATTCTAAAAATCAGTGTATAGAAAGTCCACATACCACAGAACTAATACCCAAGTGACTGAAGCTATCATAGTTGAAACATAACCCTGTCCAGATTAATAATTAATTGGTGTATAACCAGCCCTATCAGTATTAAGATGATGTGGTAATATATTTGATTAGTCACACACAAGGAGGAGAAAATTATCTTGATATATGGATTTTTTTTCACTATATAGAAACGGTACAAGCAATTTATTCTGGATTTTATGTGCAGAAAAAAGAACTCAGATAATGTTATCATTGGGGATTAGCTGAAGCTGAAAACTATGATTTTTTAAATATATAACCAGTGAAATTAGACTTTTTTGTCCCCATGGTGTTACTGCCTTCAGAAGAAGCAAAATCTAGACCCTGAAGGTATTTGATATGCTAGGTCTCTCAATGAAGGCCTTCAGGGAGAAAGCCATGTGTGCTATGCTTGGATATTGTCAACAATTGTCTATCTTAGAGGGGAATGCATCTTCTACTCCACATTCACATCCATTTCCTTTGACCTCACTTCTGGATATTTCTCTTCCACTAAGTCATAGGTATGCCTCAGTCTTGAGATTTTTTTTTTTAATCTTTCTCCTTCATTACATACCTTCATATACATAAAAATCAGGTTAAACACTGGGACCAAGAGATGGCATCTATTCTCCCCTTTCCTCTGACCTCTCTGGTACCATATGTAAAGGATTTCATAACTAACAAACTTTACAATAAATACTGCCCTGATGGCTGTAGTTACAGACGAAAGCTATGACGACCCATACTGCTTTTCAATGTCAACAACCTGCACAAGTAATGAAATTGTTATTCATCTAAGTAAAGAACTCATAAAATATGTCCTAGGGAATGTGAAACAATGGAGATGAAGAGGCAGTGAGAGGGCAGAAGGGGTTAAGATTTTGGGAGCTATGGAGTAAGATTCAGCCCACCTGAGCAGAGACAGACAGAATCAACCTCAAGGAGGCACCCTATGGCTCAGGGGTAGAAAACTGAATGTTCTGTGTATGCAGACTATGACTTCCTAGGTATGCTCTTATAGCCATTTAGACCTTGTCACCATTTCAGGCAGAGAATGGTAGACATCAAGAGCATCTCAGGCTCCTGATCAGGATATACAGGAAATGTACTATTTTCATGTTTGCAAAAAAAAGGTCCAACACATTCTTTTGGCATGTGCAGGAACCATATTCAAATATAGGTATGTGCACATGCACCCAAACACAGACACTTAAAATTATGCAACCTAGAGGCATATTAATTAATAAAAACCCATGACTCCTGATCACAGTGGGCTCAGGTGGAAACTTTAGAAACATTAGTAGAAATAATTAAAGAACAGAAAACTAACTATTACAGTTTTGATGAAAATAGTTCTTTTAAAAACACATTCTTATTTAAACCTTGTTTCCATTGGATCTAAGTCAAATAGATGTTATACTAACAGTGAAGACAGACAACTACAAAATCAAATAAACACACAAAAAACACTAACAAAGTTGATTTCAATATGAAAATACAAAGAGAACAGATTATCACATATGTCATATTTCCCAGCCATTACTCTATACCAATGTTTGCAGCACCCATGATAACAAAAATTTCTAGAAAATATTTTAGGACTCAGTTATGATTATGCAGATAGGCTTTCATTGTAGAACAGTTAGTTATTTTGCCCATGCTACAAATCATACATATCCTGTATGTGTTAGAAAAGATTCTCTAAAGAAACAGAACAAGGTATACATATGGAGAT
Organism: Mus minutoides; assembly: GCA_902729485.2. Taxonomy (NCBI): domain Eukaryota; kingdom Metazoa; phylum Chordata; class Mammalia; order Rodentia; family Muridae; genus Mus; species Mus minutoides. The sequence continues at coordinate 294,847 of LR750709.1, forward strand.
TCTATAATGGAATATAGCCTGTAGGGGTTGAGGGATCCAATAATAAGTAACTATACCCTGGAGAGATTGGGATCCTGTAGCTCATAGTATACCAAACTGTGAGTCTATTCAGTCCCAATCTGGTGCTGAAAACCAGGAAAGACTCACTCCTTCTGTGTTAGAAAAGTGAAGGAGCTGGAATCTGAGATCAAGGACAGTACCGAGGCAGTAGCAGCAACAGGGATTGCCACACATCAGCAAATTGTGAAGTCAGGTAACGCACAGTACTGTTTTCTCATGTGACCACCTAGTATTAGAATATAGGCCATTGCAGGAAGATATTATCCAGTCTGGAGGAAGGTGAACCCCCTCCACTCAAAAGTCCCTTCCTGACAGTATTTTCACAGGTCTGGCAATGGTATTGTTAGTAAATTTAATATCCAATCTACTTGACCAACAAGACCAGGCATCACAGCAAGCTCTGACAAAAAAAAAATTAAACTTGGTAGGTATGTTTAGAATCATTAGTGATTATGAAAAGGAATGAAGATAAATAGCAGACAGAACATAACTGTATATAATTTTAAAATTTATTTTTACCAGAAGTATGAGAAATGCAGCATATTATAACCCTAAAGTCAGAATGAATGTATTTAAATGTGATTTATGCTAACAATCAGAGAGAGTTATTCCTTTGTTAGCATACTATTCTTATGCACATGTGGAACAAACAAAGCCTTAAAAGACTCACTGACTTTCTCAAGGTTACCTGAATAAAAACATGAGAACCAGAATTTGCTGAGACGGTTTGATAACATTGTCTGTGTTCTTAGGAACTGTATAACTTTCCTCTTAATCTGAAGAATCCTATAGAGTTTCAATTAAGGGGGACAGATCCAGTCAATTCAAACCAGGAACCAATGTCACCATTAAAAGCTGCAACTTACATGTCTTCTCTGTACAGTCAAGAGCTTCATTTAGAGCTTGGCCTTCTCCCTCCTTAGCTGTAGGATTTCTCCTAGTCATACATTTTAGTTAACCTTGCCCTGTGTTATGCAGAAATGCAGGGTAGTGGTACTGACCCCTTTGTCCAGAGTAGCTGAAAGCAGACATCTAAGTGAAGTCAACATTTTTCAGGTATCTTCATGTCCTGCAGACTCTATAACCTTTCTAAATCAACTGATAACAAGGGAACTCTTACATCACCCTTGTCTTTTCTTCTGCTTTTCCTCTTCTATCTTTAAGAGCATGTTGCTCTTCTGCATTCCTGCTGCTTGAGTCCTGTTTCAAGTTCTGTCTCTGTGTATATATGCAGAGAAATATACAGCAAATCCTGACATGATGGATTCCTCTTTGAAACATGTGGAGGATAGTCTGAGCCAGAAATATATGTGAATTCTTTGAGAAGTCTTCATCTCGGACATGAAGAATTTTCAACTGAAGAAAATCAAATGCCCAAGAAACACCTAAAGAAACATCTTAGAATGGCCTAACTGGGTGGTCCATTACATAATCAGCCACCAAATGCAGACATTACTGCATACGCCAGCAGGATACTGCTGAAAGGACCCTGATATAGCTGTCTCCTGTGAGGCTTTGACAGTCCCTGACAAATACAGAAGTGAATGCTCATAGTCATCTATAGGGCAGAACACAGGGTCCCCAATGTAGGAGGTAGAGAGAGTACCCAAGAGCTGTAGGAGTCTGCAACCCTATAGATGGAACAACAATATGAGCTAATCAGAACCCCCAGAGCTCATGTTTCTAGCCGAATATGTATTAGAAGATGGCCAAGTTGGCCATTATTGGGAAGAAAGGCTCTTTGTCTAGCAATGTTTATATGCCCCAGTACAGAGGAATACCAGGGCCAAGTAGTGGGGCAGGAGTGGGTGGGTAGGGGAGCAGGGCGGGGGGAGGGTATAGGGGACTTATGGGATAGCACTTGAAATGTAAATGAAGAAAATATCTAATAAAAAATGTGAAAAAAAGAAACATCCTTAGTCATCAGGGAAATGCAAATTAAAACAACCCTGAGATTCTACCTCACACCAGTCAGAATGGCTAAGATCATAAACTCAGTTGACAGCAGACACTGACCAGGATGTGGAGAAAGAGGAACACTCCTCCATTGTTGGTGGGATTGCAAGCTGGTACAACCACTCTGGAAAACAGTCTGGCACTTCCTCAAAAAATTGAACATACTATTACCTGAGGACGCAGCTATACCAGTCCTGGCCACATATGCAAAAGATTCTCTAACATATAACAAGGGCACATGCTCCATTATGTTAATAACAGCCTTATTTATAATAGCCAGAATCTGGAAAGAACCCAGATGTCTTTCATCAGAGGAAGGAATATAGAAAATGTGGTACATTTACCCAATGGAGTACTACACAGCTATAAAAAAAATGACTTCATGACATTCTTATGCAAATGGATGGAAATAGAAAATGTCATTCTGAGCGAGGCAACATAGTCACAAGAGAACACACATGGTATGCACTCACTGATAAATGGATATTAGCACAAAGCTCGGAATACCCAAGATACAATTCACAGCCCACATGAAGCTCAAGAAGGAAGGACAAAGTGTGGGTGCTTCAATCCTTCTTAGAACGGGGAACAAAATACTCATTGGAGCAAATATGGAGACAAAGTACAGATCAGAGACTGAATGAAAGGCCAATCAGAGACTGCCCCACCTGGGGATCCATCCCATATACAGTCACCAAACTCAGACACTATTGTGAATGCCAACAGGTGCGTACTGACAAGAGCATGATATAGCTGTCTCCTGAGAGGCTCTGCCAGAACCTGACAGATACAGAGGTGGATGCTCTCAGCCAACCATCGAACTGATCATGGTGTCCCTCATGGTGGAGTTAGAAAAAGGACTGAAGGAGCTGAAGGGATATGTAACCCCATAGGAAGAGCCACAATACCACACCAACCAGACCCCACAGAGCTCTCAAGGACTAAGCTACAAACCCAGAAGTACACATGGAGGGAGCCATGGCTAGAGCCACACATGTAGCAGAGGATGGCCTTGTCAGACATCAATGGGAGGAGAGGTTCTTGGTCCTTTGAAGGCTCAATGGATACCCCAGTGTAAGGGAATTTGAGGGTCTGCATGGCAGGAGTGGGTGGGTGGGTAGGGGAACACCCTTATAGAAGCAGGGGAAGGAGAGATGGGGTAGGGAGTTTTGGGGGCGTACCGGGAAAGGGGATAACATTTGGAATGTAAATAAAGATAATATCCAATAAAAAATAAGTTAAAAAAATCACAGAGAACCTATCAGTCAGTCTTCAAGCATGTTTGAGAAGCCTTTGGTGTATGACCATGAAGAGTGAGTGACACAGGCATATGCTCATTCACACTGCCAGGAAGCATCTGACTAGGGTTACCATAAACATTCTATATAGACACAAGGAGCAACACAATATACCAACATTAAATTCCTGCAAACTTTCCATAGGTGTTGGGAATGATCTTATCTATTTGTGAGTATACTAAAATCACTTATACGTACCAGGTGTTTATCTCAGAGGCAGAGAGTATACCTGATTTACACTGAAGACCCTGTCTTTGATGTCTATAATCCCGACCCCACCCCCCGCAAATTGTCATATTGACCTAAAGTCTATGGTATCAAAACAAACAACAACAAACAAGAACCCATCTCTTCTTTAAAATAAAAACAAACCTTTAAATCAGATTGTATTACATTCATCAAATACTGTGATTTAAGTGATTTAAGAGAATTTGTCTTATCATTTCTAAAATTATATTTAAATGAAATAATTATGCAAATGTAATTCTGTAGTATTGAAATCAGTATTCATTTCATATAAAATATAAAGCTGTTAATCTTACAGAGTAAATTGTAATGAACTTCATAATATGAGTCATAGAACCTAATGATAATTTTCTAGTAAAAAACAATCTTGCATTTTGTTTTGCTTTGTAGAGTGAAAATATTAGAAGGATTAAGAATACGTCATTGTATTCGATAGAAAATAATAACAAAACAATACTAAAAATTTATTTCCAATTTTACTAATCTATTTTTAATAGACTTGTTTCCCTCTGTAGCTGGAAAATTAGTACAAAGCAAGTATATTTGTAGAACAATAAAAGAATATAAAATAGGAACCTTATGCAAATTTAAAATAATCATTAAATCTACAAAGTCAGGTGAAAGTACTATTTCTGGTAATATAGAATTTTTGTTTTAAATGAGTACTGTAGTAATAAATTCCAATAATGGCTTTCTAAGAAAAAATGAACAAGATGGATATTAAGGGCAGAAGTCTTATGAACAGGAGGAAATGATTAACAAGCACCCAAGATCCTACACATCTCTCTCTTTATAGCATATATATGAATCTTCTGTACCAACTACCTTACATGTGATCAAATACAATGGCTGATGGATATCATGGTTCTCCATTCTCCTTATGCAGAGCTGTATTACTGCCAGCATTTATGCATGGTGCTTTGTCTTCATTGACAACTTGACTCGATCTGGAATCTCTTAAATTGCAAACATCTAATTGTATCCATGGAATGATTTTAGAAAGGATAAACTGTGAAACAAAATTCTATCTTGAATTAAGCAGAAGCATCCTGTGTGGAATCTTTGACTGCAAAAGAGAAAACTGGGAACAGCACCCATATCTCTCTACTTAGTCCCTCTGGGCACAATGTGACCATCTGCTTCATGTTCTTGACTCTCTGGACACCTCTCTTCACTATTTACATGTACTATACCCCTTCAAACTATTAATTAATATTTCATTTTAATTTCTAAATCACTTCAATCAGCCACTGTATCATAGCTATAAGTACAGTACAGCATTTGAATATATATAATTATAGAGGTAAAACAAATCATAAAGTCTACATAGTTCTACCAGAAACATTTAAGTCACACACAAAATGAAATCCACACCACCTACACTTACAGATATGTTATCACAAAATTAGCCTGATTGGGGTTGGCTCTTGTTAAGTATGACACAAAGAATGAGTAGAGCAAGAAGCTTGATTAACATGGATTACATTTTTAAACATCTGGTTGGGTGTAGAGTTTTAAACTCATAATTTTCACTCAACAAATCTCTTGTTAAATATCTTGAATTATAAAGCTAACTTTTTATCAATATTTTGATTAGTTCCATACTCTTATTTGTTTGGTAGTATTTTTGACATCATTGGCAGCCATAAAATGGTATCAGGACATGGATGTTGTTCATTAAATATGAATGTATAATAATCAGAAGAGTTTTTATAATATTTATTTTAATGTCCCTTTTCATGCATATTTAGGATATATAGTATTAGTTGGGGTTTAACTGAAATGGCAGCATAAAATCTGTAAGATATTCTCCATCACATTTTTAATTTAAATTTTTGGGAATTTTTTTCCTTTGTACTGTTTTTAAAAAGACTATCTCTCAATGTTTTCCAGGCCTGTAACATGTGGTAGCCATGCATATTTGTCTCTATGCCTGACTATTCCCAAGCTTATGTTCTTCAATCTAGCCTTTTAGCAAGTTTCAGTCATAATTTCTTTCTGTCTCTTCCCTACAACTTCTAAGTGCCTCAGTAATGACCAGCCCATGCAGCATTTACTCCTGAAGACTGCCACCATTTTCCCACAAAGTCTCAGATCTTCCCTCCAAAATGACTTCCCTGTCTTGTTTACAAGGATTAGCCCTGTGTGAGTCAGCTACTCCCTCAGACTACTGACTTCCCATCTCTCTTCAGTTATCAAGCATGGTCTGGTTAATCTTTCATTCTGTCTTGTCTCCTACTATCCCAAGAAACACAAACATCATAGTGGTATTGAAATTCTGTGGCAAGGAAGATTATCTCTCTATAGATTTTAAATTTATCACTAAGAAGCATCACTTATGATACAGCATTATTGACAGATATAGTCAGAAATGTGTCATGATACTAAGATACACACGCCTGATACAGCACAAGAAAACCCCTTTGTTCTCCTTGGACAAACATTGGTAGCTCTGTAAGGGGAATACGCAATCCATGTTACCTGAAAGGAAGTTCAATTATTCTACAGAGATCAAAGAAGAGAAATCTCTTTCAGTGTAATTTTTCACATCAATATCTCACATAAAAAAGTACAAATGACCCAGCGAGAAATGTAGGGACATGTCACAAAGAAAGGAAAAATAATGACACTAGAAAAAGATATTTGAGAGAATTGACAAAAGAATAACATAAAAACTAAAAAGCATTGAAATGTAAACATCATTAGATGACTTTTGGAAAAGCATCTTCATTCCAAGACTTCAATTCTGGGGCTGGAAAGACAACTCAGATCTTAAGAGCAGACACTGCTCTTCAAGGAGATTTAGCTGAGACCTCAGCCTCTAAGTCAAACAGTTCATGACACCTGTATTGACAAAACCAGGAGTATCCCAACCTTCTAGCTTCTCCAGGCATCTGCACTCGTTTACATACACCTTACTACTAACACATATGCATACGTGTAAAAATAAATCTCAAAAGACTGTCCTGTCTACTCTGCCAAAAAAGAGTGTGTTGGATAATTCATGATACCTTAGTGGAAACCTAATATCCTGAGTCATTAGTTAAGTCATTGAACATTTACATAATAACTCTTCCAAGGCTACTTCCTTGTAGGCACTAAGAGACAAATTTCCTACTAGAATGTATGACAGGAAATCACCGATTGCTTTATAATGAAATTAGTCCTTGGTATATTTAGAACACAATGGGGTATGAATGAGGCATTAATAATGATTCACACATGAGAGAAAAGTCGGGGGAAACTTTCAGATGAAGCAACAAATGAAAGTATTCCTGCACACTCTAGAGCAGGGTTGCATATCAGAAGCAACTGAATTAAGGACCTATGATATCAGGGGCCAGATGCCTTGAGTATAAAATGTGGGATGCGGAGCAGGATGAATGCAGGTAGCAGCTGAAAAGGCAGTCTAATAGTCTAAGGGTTTCATCCTCAAAACTCAAAAGATTACAAGAGAACTTTCATAACAGTTCTACCCCTGCTGTTGGCTTTTAGAAAGATCATTGGCATGTTCTTAGTTGGTACCTCATGAAGACAAAGACAAGGACTCAGGGAGTTTACATAAAAGAGATGCAGTCCTGTGCATCATCTTTAGTAATCCTTTGCCCATTCTCTAGTCTGTCCTTCCCTGACACTCCTACAGTAGATGGTGTCCACTCTGATTCTATTTTGAGAGCAGGAGTAGGAAGTAGGCACAGCTGAGGGTGGCTGGTGGCTTAACTGAAACACTTCAATGTCATTGAAAACTGATATTTGCAATTGAGAATCTACATAATGGGTAAGCCCTCCAGCATTAAATTCTTAAGTCCTTCCATGTTAGGTCTGGCAACACATTTGAAATTATTTACCGAAACAATTTATATCATTTTAAAGTTTTGACCTGCAACCAAAATGGGCCCATGTTGAACAGTCAAAAGGGCTCCTGGTTAAGTTAGCAGTTTGAATGTTACACTTTAGAAGCCAAAATGATCTTGGGCTGTCTTTGTTCCTTAATAGCCATTTATTGGCCAGATCTGTGCATAAAATAACATCCTGTTACTAATCAGGCAATTCCTTGCTAGATGTAGATTCTCCTCACTTCTACTAAAGTTTAAGAATGTCATCAAATAGCCTCCCTCTAAGATCTATAATAGAGATGGATTTCCTGATTCACTGGATACTTCATAATTCCATTCATGCATTTGCAGTGTCTTGGCTTATGGTTTTCTTGTTTTGTTATTACTATGACCTCATTAAATATTTACCACATTGGAGCACATTATTTGAAGTAGCCAAATAAAATTCACTCATAACTGGCTCCAGAATAGGTCACATCCTCTTTTCTTTGAGGCAAGGACTCTGATTGTTGGTTTGTTGGTTTGTTTGTCTATTTCATGACAGAATTGACTATGATTAAAGTCTGAAGGAATATGAGAAATAAATTATAATCAGAAAATAATAGCAGATTAAGGATAACTGAAACTAGAATTCAGGAAGTTCTATCTAATATACTCCATTCTACTTTCCACTTGTTCATTTGTTTTGTGTTGCGAGGGTTGGCACACGTGGACATCAAAAACCAGCTTGCCGAGTAGGTTTCTTGTTCGCTCATGTGTGTTCTGGAGAGGAGATCAGTGTCATTAGCAAACTCTCTCACCCACTGAGCCATCCCTGAAATCTGACACTTTATATTTGTAAATCACAGTTGATAGAGGGGATATCTAATTGCTTAATGGTTTAATATTGCCTCTAAGTTGAAGATCTTGCAAGCTGCTGTATAACTTATCAATTTCTACTGATTGCCCTTTGCTGCGTTTTTTTTTTTTTTTTTTTTTTTTTTTTTTTTTTTTTTTTTTTTTTCAAAAATCTATTTCTCCACTGAAAGTTAAGTTTCTAATGAGCAAGCATTGGGTACTTTTACAAGTTTCCTCCCAACAGCCCACATCACCACCTGCCACATGTCAGGTGTAGAGTAAATATTTGTTCGACACAAAACAGCATGACTGGTTTATATGAAAATTAATTTTGACAACTTCAACATGACAGTTTTTATAAAAAAATATCCCAGTTTCTTATCTATTTATGTTTCTTAGATTTCAGAAAGAATGAACTAAACATACAGAGCTCATGGGTGTGGCTTGCTTAAGCAAATCCTTGCACAGTAACCCTCTCTTTAGAAAGTGCACTCAGTTAAAATGGGAATCATGGGCTCCTTTCAGGGGTTCAGCAGGGAAAGATTTAATTAGCCGCTTAACTTTCTGAAGTATAGGGAACAGAACTTCTCTTGTGCTGATGAGGACTGCCCGACCATTCAGCTCTACTCCCTCCAGCCTCTGCTGACAGTATGGGAGTTGACTGCTGGGGAGAATTAAGTACCCATAGGCATAATATTGACTCCATTAAGAGCCACCCTTGCTGTTCTCAGAGCAGTGCCTTTTTCCTAATAACTTGCCATCACTGGGACTCCAGAACTGTCCATTTTCTGATAGGATGAACCTCCCCTTTCATCCTGTTTGCTTAGCTCTTCACCCCCCACACTTGAGATTTGCACACAAGGGAACTTGGTTGTAACTTTTCAATTTTCATATATTTGTTAACTGTTTTCCTAAAATATTTTCTTTGCATTCAGAAAACTGCAAGCAAAAAAGGGTGAGAGAAAAAAGAAAAGGAAAGGAAAGAAAAGGAAAGGAAAGGAAAGGAAAGGAAAGGAAAGGAAAGGAAAGGAAAGGAAAGGAAAGGAAAGAGAAAAGAAACCTTCTCTCTAGACAGAATCACCCTAGAACTTGAACACCACACCTAGGTGTTCTCATGTGAATAGAATGTAAAGTGCTGGTATCCTTTTAATACATCAATCACAGCATTCTTTCTAAGTTTACTCTTGTCCACCTCACAGACATTGCCTTAATGCTAAAATTTCATGGAGTTCGCATGGGAGATGTAGAAAAGCAGCAGTGTGAGTGCAAACTAAGCAATGATCATAAAATCATTAGTTGTGCTCTAATGATAAATTAGAAACAGACCTTGAACCAACGGAGAGTCATAAATTGAGAAGATAAAACCAGGCACATGACAGGGGCCAACAGTCACCCGAAAACACACTGGTGTCTCTGGACTTCATAAGGGGCATGATACAAAGTATGTGTCACTCAAAACACACAACTTAGCAAAGATAGAAAAAAACTTTGTGCAATATGCTGTATGCACACCAATTAAGGCCTTATGCCCAGCTACATATGATCAAGGAAGACTCTGATATATACAGCAGAGGCTACCTTCATGTCTTATTAATTATTATCGCAGCTTCTAGAACACCATGTCAATAAACTGTTAAGATTTGCTTCAAGTTCTGTTATAACAGCCTTGAAAATATTTTTTCTGTAACCAAAGGAGAATAAAATTATTCTAAATTAGTACATATACATATGCAAATATGTCTGGCATATTTTTCTTATGAACAGGTCCAATAATAGTAGAAGTATATTTATATAAATCACGAGGGCATTTGAGAATATATACAAATACTAGACAGAGAAAATGGCCCCAAATTTATCTTTTGGGTTTTTTTGTTTGTTTGGTTTTGGTTTTGGTTTTGGTTTTGGTTTTGGTTTTGGTTTTGGTTTTGGTTTTGGTTTTGGTTTTGGTTTTTGGTTTTTTGAGACAGGGTTTCTCTGAAGAGCCCTGACTGTCCTGGAACTCACTTTGTAGACCAGGCTGGCCTCAAACTCAGAAATCCGCCTGCCTCTGCCTCCTGAGTGCTGGGATTAAAGGCATGTGCCACCACGTCCTGATAAAATTTATCTTAAACAAGTGATTATAATACAAATAGTGTAAGTGTTACTTTTGTATTTTAAAGATATTTGAAGTAAAAGTAGTTTATATTTAGTTGATCATAATAGAAACTTAGAATTAAAGGTTGGTGAAAACAAATGTGAAGAAATGTGCGCTTGAACACAGCATCTCAGTGTGGATCCACTTCAAAGCTGCAGAGCCCTCAGAAATTAGTAATCACCTTCTTTCTGGACCAAAAGAACTCTCCCGTTTTATGTTGTCTATAAATATTATTTATTTAACAGGTTTATTACATTATTTCCCTTTAATACATACTGCCAACTATTAGAGGAATTGTCATAAAACACCATATGATCAAAAAATAAAACTCTCGGTTAAGATTGTAAGTATATTATAGATATGTCACTGGGTCTTTAACTTGTTTAGCAACCAAAGACGCAAGTTGCATGCATTGAATATTTACCTTTAAGAGATTTTTTTAATTTTAATTTAACTCTTTTTTGTTCTTACACATTTTCACTTTATAGTCTACTAACTGTCTCCTCGTGGTAATCCCCTTCCAAAATTCTTTCTCCACCCCCTCTCCTTCTCCTCTGATTGGCTGTGGGTCCCCAGGGTATCTTCTGGCACGTCAACATAGCACTTCAAGTCTCTGCAAGGGTAGACACTTTCTCTCCCACCAAGGACAGACAAGGAAGCCCGGCTAGTAAATCATATCCTACATATAGGTAACAGCTTTTGCGATAACATTTGTTTCAGTTGTTCAGGATCCGCATGAAGATCAAGCTGCACATTTACTACATATGGGCAGGGAGGCCTAGGTCCAGCCTGTGTATGTTGTTTGTTTGGTGGTTAGATGAAGGGAAGATCTCTTATGCTCATGGAAAGGCAGAATTAACATAGTGAAAATGGCCATCCAATCGAAAGCAATCCTCAGATCCAATGCAATCCTCATCAAAATTCCAATACATTTTTAAGAAACCTTGAAAGAGCATTTCTCAGCTTCATATGAAAAGACAAAAAAACCCAGGATACCTAAAACAATCTCAAATAATAAAGAACTTCAGGGGAAATCACCATCCTTCACTTTAAGCTGTACTACAGAGCAATAGTGATATCAATACAGAAACAGACACATTGATCAATGGAATCTAATTGAAGACAACACAAATAAAACCATATACTTATGGACACTTGGTTTTAGATAAAGACATTTTTTTTTAGATAGCAACAGCAGTATGGCTGTGGTGGTAAAAACAATGTTTTAGGCCTGAAGTTAAATTGCAAGCCATTTGTGGAACATGAGTATCGTGTACTGGGATTCATATTTGTGATGTAAACCATCATTCTTATTCTAGATTAAAAAGTGCTTTATTTTGAGAACATGGTTACTCTTGGTAGAAAAATTACTTCCTGCTTCTAGGGAAATGGCACAGGAGGCACAGTGCAAGATGCATAAGAACCTGATTGAGTTCAGATCCTATCTGCCATGTAAAACTGGACATCATAAAACCCTAACTTTGGAAAAAGAGACATTGCTGTATCATCAGGCTAGAAGAAACAGCCTGCTCAAGTTTCTCTGATACTATATTTCAATCAGTAAGTTAGAAAATGATAAAGACACCTGGAATTCTCATATGGCCTCCATACACACTGGAGGAGGTCCATGTACTTGCCCACACAAGCATATACCACAAGTCCAACGACAAACACCATGTGCTCACATAACATTCCAAATGATATAGTTTAAAATCTTGTGATAGAATGCCAACATAGGACAATGTGTGAAGCATTAATTTAGCCTGGCCTGCATAGTGAGTGAAACCCAGCTAGACAAAGTGAGACCCAGTTCAAAAAAAAAAAAAAGAACTTAAAAAAAAGTCTCTTTTTCTATCTAAGAAATACTAAATGTAATAATCTACTTCTTCAAATTGGATATTCAGTATCAAAATGTTACTTAAATGTACCTCATTGCATAGAAATTCCCAAGTATGAAAACAGAATTACATATCTTCTCTAGTATAGTAAGTGATTGGTAACAAGGTGCTCTGTCTGTCCCTGTCATTTTCTGTTTAAAGTGCAGCATCTCATTTTCTTTGGTATTTGGCAGCCCAGACGTATGTGTATGGATTTCTGTGGAAGGTAGATGGCAGCAAGAGGACTGATTGAGAGCCTGAGGAAGAGTCACCAGAGAAATATGACTCAGTGTTTCACAATGAATGAAATTGTAGCCTATTGTGTATTTCTCCTTTTTAAATTGTATGTAATTCCCCCATCCTCTCTAAGGGTTACTTATTTTATTATTTTTCTGCTTACAACTGAAGCAGTCATAATTTTTTTTGCACAGATTACCAATTAGAATTGAGTGCCACAATGGCTCTGGTGCCCCGCGAGCAATTTATTTCCTTTCTGCCTCCAGAGATAGCAAAATCTGTGCTAGCATATTGCATTGCATGAAACTTCTCAATAGTATTGAGTTTTTGTGTCTTTTGTGGCCTGCCTAATCCTCACATTCAAATATTTTGGAGAAGGCATTTGGGATATGTTGCTGTGTTGGTGCTCTTAGAGTAGAAGGTTTAACAAATGATCGAAATTTAACACAAAAGTAATGCGAAATATATTGCTCAAGAGACAAAATTTATGCCACAGTGCTATTGGCATTTACAGAGTAATGGAGATGACAAACTTGGGTATTTATTTTTTGCTAAAACATTTGTTTATGGATATTTAATAATACAACTAAAGACAAATAATTATGGATGAAGATAGACTTGACAGATTAATATAATCCATGGGTTCTGGATACATGTTTTAAGTAATTTAGTGCAGTAGTCCTTGGTTATACACGTTTAAAATTTATTTGTACTTTTCCTTGGTGACAGACATTCAGATGACAATTCCTTCCTTATGTGTGGTTTTACATACATCTGTTTTGAATACATGAGTAAAAGTGCCTTATTTTCTCTTATTTTAAGCAAAGCGTACATGGAGAAGGGTGTGATCTAAGGTTTTTTTTTTCATTGCTAACACTCTACTTTCCCTGTTACTTTATGATTTAAAACATTCATTACTTTAAACATGCATATTAAATGGGCTTTAATGATTTCACTTTGTATGCCTCTTGGTGGGTACTATATAGCTCTGTATTTTGGTCAGGAGAGGTCAAGAGGACTGTGGAAGGATAATCCAATTTGCATATTTCAGGCTGATTTCAGACAGGGAATATTACTCCAAAAGTTAATATTGTATAGATTTTTATTTTGATTAGCAATAATCTGTGTGTTATAATTTAGATAAAGATTCTACATTTTCTTTTGGTGAACTTGGGTTTGAGAAATATTTTCATGTCTTGTGAAACTGAAACAGAATTTAAAAGAAATTCTATAAAAGACAGTCCTCAGATTCATTTTGAAAGCTAAAAATTAAAATATCCAAGCCCTTTAAGCTTTACCAATTCTTTCTGTGCAGATAATTGACTCAAGGGTCTATGAAAGTTGGAGGTAATATAAAATATACTGTATAGTATTAGGTAACATAATTGCACATATTGAGACAGCCTTTAATGATGATATTTTCTACACCAAGACCTTTTAAGACTTGTTGCACTTTTTAAAAATAGTTCAAGAATATGGACTAAAAATGCACCAGGCACAAAATCAATGTAATTTTGCAAAGCACCCTGTATGCACTAACTGAGAGGGCTTACATTTTATATGCAATAACTGAGAGGGCTTACATTTTAATTGCAGAAAGAAAAAAAAAAAACAGAGCATAAACACCTAGTAATGTATTCATTTCCTACATTTCCCACTTGATTTATGAGCTCCTTCCCCCTGGCAGTTTAGCCTTGAGCCCAAACAAATTAACTTAAGGTCCTTGAAGATGTTATTCTGTTTTACACTCCTTTGCCTCTGTGCAGCCCTCTCTGATGATAAAGTCCTTAATCTCCCTTGTCAACCTTGTGGATGCCAGCTCAGACTGTAAGATATGGTTCAGTCTCTTACTGTACTCATTCAACACCTGTGGTCTTTGCTTTTCTGCTACCATACCAATTGGCTTTATCCACATGCAGGCCTGGGAAATAATAACATCACTTCTCTTTGTGACCATGTTTTCTTCTGGCCTTTAAGTCGTTGTAGGTGGCAAGAGCAGACTGTTTTGTGGTTCATAGCACTAAACCTAGGGCATATAGTTGCTTACATTCATAAAGTTCATATAAAAACACAATGTGCCAAAGTATTTTATTTCATGTTACACACAACCTACACATTAGTGAAAATTCACAGGAGAATGAAATTGAAGATGATTGCATTCATCATAAGTTTGAGAGAATCAGTGTTCAAGTTACTGCCTTTCAGTGAGTTATGTAAAGGATCTTATGCAAAGTAAAGGGGGTATTAACATGGAAATGACAGATGTGTGTATACACCACTATGTATTACCTTTGCTCTGTTCTTTCACACAGCACTGAAGCATGAGGGAGGGTGACAGGGAGGGTGAATTGGGACCAGTGGTGTAGTTATGAGGCCTAATCCAGGTTTGTTTCACTGTTGACTCTTCATGTTGACTTTCAGACATGAGGAAAGTTTAGATTGTGGTCAAGGTTTAAAACCTCAGATGTGATCTAGAGTGATGAAGAAGAAGTGATTTGTTTGTTTTTAATTTGTTGTATTTGGTGTGAAGGTACATGTCACACTTGGTTCTCATCAGAACCCTTAACAGCCTGGTGTGATGGTGGATACAGTTAATCTCAGTATTTGTGACGCAGAAAAAAAAAAGCCTTTTTGATTTGAGACACCCTTCAACCCTGTTCTATATGTAGCGAGCTCCAGGCCAGCTAAGATGATAGTGGAAACCCCCGAGTCAAACCAAACCAAACCAAAAAAAAAGCTCTTTAGTTGGCCAGAGATAAATGACAACAATTGTCAAGAATAGGGATACAACTGATATAGCTGATCAGTATTGTCAATTTATCCTTGTATTATACCAGAAAGAGGGAGATAAGAAAAGCAAAGGAAATGTGGTGGACAAGAAACTAGCTCTTTCTGATGCATGCTTCACAAACATTGGAACATCTTCTGGGTATATTTGATACATACATGAGAACAATTTATAGATGGTGTAGATCTGAGACTGTGCAACAAGAAGATGTGTAACACTACTTGTACTGAGACATAAAGTTGTCCTTTGAGATATTGTCATAGATCTGTATAAGACAAATTCCAAAACTTTACCGCATACTAAGTTTCCCGTCTTTTCCAAAAGAGCAAACATATAGGTATATACATGAATAGTTTTTTTTTTTTAATAGAACATTTTTTTTTCAAATGTCTATGTGATTGAGTGGTATATAAAGAGTAATCCATGAAATAATTTTAAAATATTTGCAAACAGAATATTCCTGTGCACTCTGCTTTTTTTNGTGGAATCTCAGGGTTGTTTTGATCTGCATTTCCCTGATGATTAAGGATGTTGAGCATTTTTTCAAGTGCTTCTCAGCCATTCGATATTCCTCAGTTGAGAATTCTTTGTTTAACTCTGTGCCCCACTTTTTAATGGGGATATTTGATTTTCTGGTGTCCACCTTCTTGAGTTCTTTATATATATTGGATATCACTCTGCTTTTTTAATCACTCTAACATATGTTCTTTGTCATTTCTCAACAAAAGGGAAAGACTAGCTTCTCAAGGCAGTAAATCCCTTTCTGGCAATCTCTTCAGTATGTTTAGTGCTTTTATTGAGTGGAACTCTAGAAATAACTGGGAAGCTGCAACCTCATTAATTTAACATAGAAATATCCTCACTTCAATAAGCATAAAGCATCACCAGATGCACAGAATATATTTCTAAATTTTAAATCACCATCTCACTGGAACATTAATGGTGCTTTCTCTGCTTTACCAGGAAACTTGATCTAATTTCCTTTCCCAAGTATAATTAATGTGTAACTAAGGAGTAAAAATAAATCATCACTGTGTATTCTTCAGAAGTGTCAGTCATTGTAACATAAGGGTGTTATCAATGTGACATCATAGGTCCTTATTGGTGCTTCCAACTACTAGAAATTCACACAGACCTGTGCCCTCTGCCTATGGCCATGTTCTTACAAATCATGCTTAGTTTCATTTTCCACATATATATTTATATTCAGCTTTAAGAACCACCCCCCTATCTGGGCAGTGGTGGCATACGCCTTTAATCCCAGTGCTTAGGAGGCAGAGGCAGGTGGATTTCTAAGTTCAAAGCCAGCCTGGTCTAGAGTGAGTTCCAGGACAGTGAAGGTTACACAGAGAAACCCTATCTTGAAAAACAAAACAAAACAAACAAACAAACAAACAAACAAACAAAAAACCCCAAAATCTTTCTGTAATATCTGTAAAACAAGTACTGGTGTTTGAATTAGAACCTTTTAAGTGTTTGAAATGCACACATGGTACAAACATTTCATACACTAATTTTAAAAATTGATATAATGAGCCAACTGTATCAATATAAACAAAAATTATTGCAGCTTTAGACACCTACATCAACTGAAACTTTGGCATCACTGATATCCTTTTACTGTGAAAGACATGCTAAGTATTTTTCCAGAGGACAAACAAGACATCATCTAAAATGTACTGTTTAAGAGAAAGCAGATATTTTATAGAAATGCATGATATATATATATATATATATATATATATATATATATATTAGAAATATGTTTAAAATTTTTAGATAATATAAAGATAATAAAATCAGTGAATAACAACTATAATGTAGGATATGTGTCCATACTTGTTCATTATGAGGCATGGAGAGAAACATAACCAAAACCTTCTACTGATTAATTGAGGTTTTTAGTATTATTGTATGGTTATAATTCAACATTTACACACGCTTTTTAAAAAACTCTGAAATATAACCTTAAAATTAAAAGTAAATACATAAAATAGAAAAATACTACAATAATGACCACTATATTACCACCCACCTATGCCCAAATACTAGACAAAGGCAGAAACTTACATGAATCTGTGTCTGTCAATCATTTGCTAATGTTTCACCAATGTGCACCTTTTCTTCTTCTCCTGGCATTTATGCATGATTTTTCACCACTTTATCATCCTCCAGTTGCTTCTCATGATAGCTTTGATCATAACACCCAGAAAGGATGTTGATACAGAAATACAGGAGATTTCTTGCACTCTAATCCCTAGGATTAAAACATCAGTGCTCTTAAGGTTCCTTACATTCTTGTTGGTGAATAAGCTTCATTCTTCATTCTCAAACATGTTCTTTACTGTCAGGTCCAAAGCTTCCAACAGAGGACCAATGGGTGGGCATTTTGTAGCAAGACAGCAAGACAGAAAGTGGTAATTGCAAAACACAAACATACTACACTGGGCAACATAGCTATATTGTATATGAACTTAAGTGACTCAAATTATTAATCTTCCCAGCCACAGATTCCACTTGACTGTGTACAGGCAATGGTCTCTACCAAGAAGTCCAGAGTCTATTGAAGGCAAATTACTATATAGTATTTTAATAAGTTATTTCATTCCTCCTCTTTCCAAAAAAATGTATAATGTATAATGTCCACCTCAGTGCCATGGGATCTGTATCTATTCAAAAAGGCTCTTCAATGCCTAGAAAAGTCTGGGACATGTTTGTTCATCCACCATGATGTTTTTAAGATATAGTTTATCAAGTTCATTAAAAAAAGTATTCAGAAATCCCTAAAGCTATTATCTATCTGAGTAATCTCTTCTTCTAACTTGGCTATTTTGTCTGGCCTCAGTGGAAGAAGCACCTAGCCCTGCAGAGACTTGATGTGCCAGCGTGGGAGGATTCCCAAGGAGGGTTCTACACTCTCAGAGAAGGACAAAAAGGATAGGAGGAGGGACTGTGAGAGGGGAGGTCCAGGAGAGGACAATGGTCATGATGGAAAGTGAATAACTAAAATCAATCAATAAATCAATAAAACTAAACTAAAAATTTTTTAAAAGCTTGGACTGTAAGAGGATAAAAAAAATATACACAGAAGGATGGCAAAATGTCAAATAGGATCATATTATGACAGAGTTCAAACTGTTTCACACCACGTAAAAAATGTAGCTGTTAAGATTGTTCGATGATGAAGGAGGAAGCCGTGCTCCATGTACAGTTGTTATTAAGTAAAAAAAGTGACTCATTATTGTATTTAGACTCGAGTTCCTTGCTTCTATTTTCCATTGTAAAGTTTGAGAATTCTTATAACTGAGCTTACTCACTTTCTTTTTCCCTGTCTGAAAGCTTTCTGTGAAGCATAAGAGTATTGACTTATTCAACCAGGGAAATGTGTTAAGTAGAACTAACAGGATTTTCTTATTTCCTGACAATATTTGGATAGTGAGAAAACCATATAAGCTTATGTAAATATTTATTTTTAAATATTTGAGTACATTCTCTATAAAGAGTTGTGTGTTACATTTTATATATAAATGTAATATTATATGTTATATTTAAACTTGTAATAATTACAAGTTTTTACCATTTAAATGTGTTAATATTATCTGTAAGCTTTTACATATTTATTTCACATTTAGTCTCTCTTTTTATGTTCTCTCTGGAATTTAAGTACAGATAATTTCCTACTGTTTGATGGAGAAATTTGGGTTAAGAGTTTAAAAATAACCCCTCAATGTCAAGAAACAACGTGTACAATCTTGTCCCTGTCTCTTCTTTTTGATTTCTTGTCTCAGTTACTTTAAAATAGTTTGAAGCCGGGCGTGGTGGCGCATGCCTTTAATCCCAGCACTCGGGAGGCAGAGGCAGGTGGATTTCTGAGTTCGAGGCCAGCCTCATCTACAAAGTGAGTTCCAGGACAGCCAGGGCTATACAGAGAAACCCTGTCTCAAAAAAAAAAAAAAAATAGTTTGAATATTATGATACTAATTTGTCTCAAATACAGATTTCTGAATTGATTCATCATTCTTCAGTTAACTTCACTTAGATAAAGATAGCATGTTCTGTAACTCCATGTATCATGTCAATTCACGCAGCACTCACATGTTAAAATAGGACTATTTACCCATAGTCAGGAACAACCTAATAAAGGAACAGGTAAGCGTATACATATTAGGTCTATATTTGAAACAATTATTTAAGCACTATCCAATCAGAGTATGACATATTTAGATTGGAAATTTTATCTGGCACTTCATTAAATGTTTTACAGAAAGTACAATCGTTCAATACTCCCGGAACACATGGTTTGATAATTCGAGGGAGGTCAGAGTTATTTTGGAAGATACAGTGGATAAAAATCATAGTGGGAACTTGAGGCATGAGATTGATCTGACTAAGTGATGTGAGGCGTGCTAGTAACTGTGAGCACTGGAACACGTTAACAGCATGACAGGTAGCTTCTGCTACCTTCCATGTATGAACTCCATAGAAACATTACCAGCGAGTTATACTGGAGCCTTTAATTTGTCCACATATTGAATATGGAGAAGGGAAGCCCAGGGCCATACAGAAAGTAAAAATGAGATTTTTATGCCAGCTTGCAGGATCAGGAGATTCTGGGTTATCAAAATATTATGAACTCAGAAGACATCAGTTCTAAACGTGATAGCGTTCTTTAGTCATATCCACTCAGACACTATGAGGAATGGATGCATGCATGAGCTATGTGTGATGGAAGTTCAGCTTACCAGGAAAATAATTCAATAAACACAGTTTTATTATTTTATTATGTAAGAACAAAGAATCATCTTTGAATCATTTACTTAGATATTGAATAAAAATACTGAAAGATCTTGTAAATTCCACACAACGGATGCTGCTGGGACATTGTGACAAACAAGATTTGAGGACTTGGGAGATAGACAAGCACAGAAATGATTGATGTACATAAACGTAGGAAAAATCTGAAATCCAGCGCACTGGTGCAGGGTTCTCATACCTCCCCCGGGTCAGTGAATGCCAGCTCTGCCTAGTTCTGTCCACATTCTCTCCAGGTCTTGGTATGTGCCTTTGTCTCTCCCAATAATAAATATGGCCCCTGTTGAAGTCACTTCCCATTATTATTATTAACAAAGATGAAGCTTTTTCTACGAAATCTGCAGAGCACTAAACAGCAGTGAATGTTTAGTTGAAATACAAGAGAAGGATGTTGTTTTCCTTGAGATTTCTCTGTACTATCTGGGTCCCGCTGTAAGGGCTTGGACCACAGAAAGGAGAATGGTGTGGCTTCACACTAAGCCATAACTTCCTTTTGTTTCTTACTAACTTTATGCCATTTGTTCTAGAATCTTCACATTTGACAAGATCCTTCAAGATCCTATTCCTTATAGGTTCATTTTTGCCTAAATTTCCCTATTGTCTCTAGCGTGTCTATTATTGTTCTCTTTCAGCTTATGTGTTGACAGTTATGGTAATGAGATACTACCAAATGTAACTGCTAACATTATTAGAATACACTGTTCTGGCTCTTACAGTTTCTCTTTTGTAATATTCTTTAAGCCTTAGGTGCAGGAGTTTTTTTTTTTTTTTTTTTTTTTTTTTCAACTTTTATTAGATATTTTCTTCATTTACATTTCAAGTGTTATCCAGAAAGTTCCCTATATCCTCCCCCCTCCCGGCCCTGCTACCCTACCCACCCGCTCCCACCCCCTGGCCCCGGCGTTCCCCTGTATTGGGGCAAATAAAGTCTGCATAACCAAGGGGCCTCTCTTCCNTGACCGTGAGCTTCCACCTCCATGTTTGCCAGGGATTGGTATGTTTTCCCCCGAGACCGCTATATCCGGGCCCTTTCAGCACCATCTTGCTGGCATATGATATAGTGTCTATGTTTGGTGACTGATTGTGGGATGGATCCCTGGCAGCCGCAGTCGTTGGGACCATCCTTTGGATTGAGCTGCACAAATGCTCCCTTTTTTTTTTTAATAGTAGATCTATCCATTGGGACCAAACTCCACAATTCTGATTGGTTGTGGTTTTCTGTAATGGTCTCTGTCACAAAAGGAAGTTTTCTTGATGAGGAAGGAACACTACAGTTATCTATGGGTATACAGACAAATGTTTAGCATGTAGTTAGGGATTATGTTGATTTAGTAACGTGGTGGCTCTATGTTTTCCTACAAGATCCATGACGTCACTATCCCTAGGTAGCTGGCCAAGTTTATCAAAGCAGTGAGCCAAGTAAGATATAGGGTCTCATGTAGTCCAGGATGGATTCAAGATCACAGTGAATCTAAGGATAACCTTCAACTCTAGATTCCCCTGCCTCCAACTCCCACTGCGCTAATACCAAGTGGATACAATAATATCTGGCTTTAATAATTTTGTTTCATGATTTGCTTTTTTATTTAGCATATGAATGTCATGAGCTTAATTGAAGCATTTATAACACATTTTGCTGCTTTTGATTCTTCCCTGACTCCCAGCCAGTCATACTGCTCCATCCTGCTGATTACTCCTCATTCCAAGGATCCCATCTTCTGCTTTTCTGTCAGGTTTTCTTTACATCTCTCAGTTGAGATCCTCTTATTAATGGAAAAAAGCATTGAAAGATAGTCATGTTTCCTAGTGAATGGTCATCAGTTAAATAATTCAATATAAAATACTGTGCTTTAATTTGTAAGAATAATTACTAAAATATTTTTAATGTTATAATTAACATTGTTATCAATGATATTATTAATAATAGCCTGATATATTAAATGGAACTTAATATACATACCTTTACAAGACAGTAGCCATTTTACATTTTAACACCTCTTTCACTTGCTCAAGATCATTCAACATCTCGTTCATTGTTAATAAATTCACCAGAAGAAGTTGTACTTAACATAGGAGATTTGTTTAAAATGTATAGTTTTAATGACAACACTAACATAATTGTAATTTCTGCTCCTACTATTCAAGTGTTGTGTTAAGAAGTGGTGTACCAGGTTTCACAAACAACTGTAAATACCTTATTAATATACAAATACTCTAACATAAGGACTAGTTTTCTAGGTAAAATGAGTCCTTTGGCAGGCATAGATCTATTCACTAGCATTCAGCCCTTCATCCTGGAGGATGAGCACTGTGTTTGTTAAATGTTCCCATGCTATTCCAAGGGTTTCATAGCTCACAAAGTGCACGCCTCTGTTCAGAGTCAAATGGCAATGGCTTTCACTCAACCACATTCTGTATTAGAGATTACTAAGTGCTACACAGGTGACACCTTCTCAGTTACAGCACTCATTGCCACGTACTCACTAGCAATGCATGGGCTATTTCAACATATTGAATAAAATTCAGATAAACATTAATACCATATATAACTCCATTGCAAATATGTGCACTAAATAGTGTGGTACATGAATTTGCTTTTTGCAGAAGAGGAAAATTTATCAGAAACCAATTTTAGAAGTGATATTGTCTGGGAAGAGTAGAAATCATAGAAGAGGTGCATTGCATGCTGGAGATGCTGCTCAGGATAAAAGGGAACCCACATGGACCTCAGCAGGACATGTATGGAGCCACAGCCACTCACCTCAGCAGGACATGTATGGAGCCACAGCCACTCACCTCAGCAGGACATGTATGGAGCCACAGCCACTCACCTCAGCAGGACATGTATGGAGCCACAGCCACTCACCTCAGCAGGACATGTATGGAGCCACAGCCACTCTCCCAGGAGGAAGCAAGAGGCTAGCAGCAGAGCCTGAGGGCGGTGCACCAGCAGAGCCTGAGGGCGGTGCACCAGCCCTGTGTGCTTTACAGTAAACCACAGAGGTCAGGGAAAAATCACCAAGTCACTTGGCTTGATGAGGTTGACCAGTGAGTGTGTACACCTGAGTTTTCATGCGTTTCTTTACAACTGAGGTGATGCCTTCTAAATGCTAAGAACATTTATCCAGCTTGAATAAATTAATATATATGGTTTCTAGAATACAGTAAGTGGTATGGTAATAATAGCCCTCTATTTTTTATCAACAGCAACTTGAACAAATGAACAAAAAAAGAAAATAATAATCTTCTAAAAAGAATTTCTCAGTAAAAGATTCACAACCCTTAGTAAGAATTGCAGTATTTCAATGGACAATGTCAACAGATAGTGCCAATACATTAGATATAAAGCCCAGAGGCAAAAACACACACAAACACACACACACACACACACACACACACAAACATTCACACACAAAACACACAAACACTCACATATAAAACATACACAGAGAAAAGGCAAGATAAGAGTATAAAGGCAATCATTTGATTTCATATTAGATATCTTAGCCACCTGTTTAATAGTAGGAAGTGTCACAGACCTGAGAATTCATTGCTTATAGCTCATAATTCATTAAGTATCTGTCTTAGGTGTGACAATTACACATCTATCATTTTGTATAGAACATGAGCAAAATTTCTAGCATTTATGAAGAGACATTTCCAATTGTTTTCTCATTACAATATAAGTTCAAAATTAATTTTGACCAGTGTGACTTAAAGACAGTTATAAAAACAAGCAGCATAAAAACCCAGTACCTGAGGGTAAGCACATTACATCAGGTTGACAGTATTGGTAAATTGTGATCAATTTTACAGTCTAGCAATTTGATGAGTTTTAATAACATGCTTTAGTTTCAATACACATTACTAAAACTGATTAAAGTGTAAAATTATTTACACTTGTCCATATTAAAAGTCATATGTAATAAGTCACTTAATAATAAAACACATTATAAAACATGATGGCTGTGGTTTGGTCTTTTCACTTTTTCCCTTTGGATGCCCAGGTGTTGCTACAGACCAAGCCATGACTGTAGAAGCAGAGCTGAATTCCATGGTTCAGGTCTTCCCTTGCACACAGGGAGTTGGTTGGGTTTAGGAGATGTGGGAGGGAGGGTTGAAGCAGAGTCCAGAGCAGGTGGGGTCCTGCAGAATCAGGGTTCTGCAGTGAATGCAAGGGGATCAGTGGTACAGATCCTTTGAAAACAGTGCTCATAGATAACTGTCAATGAAACAGCTTACTGACATACATTTTACTCAGGGTCAACCAGGGTTCTGTATCTAAACTTTGGAGAGTAGGGAGGAGTTTTTCTTAGGGTGAAGTTTCAGTGACTGATACTAAGGTACTAGGGACACCTCATTTGCATGGATAGGCATTCCAGAAATTTGGACCTGAAATCTTCTCAGGGATTAGGTGACATTCCTTGGGTAGAAAGTTGGCAGGGCTTTCCAGATCAGACAGAGAACAGGAAGCCCTGCTAAGAAAAGGGAGTCCTCCATTTTAAGCCTAGCTCAGGAAAGCTGTCTAGATACAGTAAACTACAACTTTACTAATGTGGTACAACACATGGTGATATTTTAATGTGTATTTGTATTATATGAAACAATATATAAAATATAATGATGATAGTTCTCTTTAGTTGGTGTGATTGTGGGTTATTTTTACTTTATACTTTTACATTTAATACTTCCCAGTATGTAGCAAGATTTCTGCAAGTAAATTAAAAAAAAAAAAAAACTTCAAGTTTGTTTGTAAAAGTGGTTTTTTCTCTTTCCATTATTTGTATCATCTTAAGTTAAACTATTGATACTGGTTTTCTGTCTAAGGGATGTTGTAGATCCAGTTATTGATTGAAAAAAGAAATACTTGGGGACTCTGGCCATTTTATTTCCTCATTCCTACCTTGTAGTTAGATTACTTTTTTTCTAATTTAAATTTAATAAACTCAAACAAAATCTGATTCAATTCTCCAATATGATTATTTTTAAAGTTTAGCACATCACATTAAAATAAAGAACTTTGAACAAAAAGTGTAGCCCCAAGTGTAGTCTTGTTTGTAAAACATGGCCAGAGAGTTCATCAAGATAGACATAGAATTGTGAAGCACGTGAGGTGCTCATTGTCCTACATCTATATTGTATGACAAGCCAGATAGAAATGTGTTGCCATTACTTATTATTTTAATTGATTTTTTTTATCTTTCATTGTTCATGTATGGTAGATATATAATGAAGATATAGACAATGGTAGTATTTGATATAAAATGCAGCCTGCATTGGATTGAACAAATGTCAGCTCTATTTGAAGTTAAAATATCATAACATAGTCTGATGAGTTGATGAAGCAAGTATGGGAGCAGAAATGATAAGAGCTGTTGTGAAAAGAATTGACAGTGACAAAGTAAGGGACACTTTATAATGAAGACAGATTTTACAGCATCACACGTTTCTCCAGAATAACACACCATTCTGTTTCCATTTCACATTGCCAATAAAAGTATGCTAAGGAAAGCAGAATGTGTCAAACACAGTTATGCTGTTGAAGATGTGGCTGTGAGCACTGGAGATCCTGTATGCATCTTAGATGGTACACTGCCTCTTGGTTTTTTTGCTGGAGGTTGTTTCATCACTTCTTATGGGAGTTTAACACACTGTGAGTGACTTAGAAATAATTTATGTGTACAAAATATGAGGTTGTTAAGAATTTAGGTGGTGGATTTCTGAATACTTTATACCTAATTAGATGCTGTTAGTATATGTACTTATTATTTACGGTTATAATGTCAAATGCCATTCCTCCATCAGGAATACAAACCTGTGTTTTCTTTGACTGTCTGTTTATCCCTGTGGGAATCAGTAATTCTGTGCATTATATTTCTAATTAGCATAAGAGTGCAAAATAACCATATTTTGTCAGAATCATGCATTATTGATTAATCTCATTAATATGTCATCATTATTGCCAAGACTACCCATATATAATTTAAATTAGTGTGGATCTAAACCATTGATCTGGTCTGAGAGAATCTGCAGTATAATTATGAGCAATTTTAAATTATAAAATATATTAGAAATAAATGAAGGCCTAAATTAATAAATAAGTTAGTAAAAATTTCAATATGGCTTTGTGGTATAAGAAGGGCAGTTTTTAAATAAACCTACTACTCAAAAGATGGATAGTATCAGTATCTACATGTTCAAAACATGGGGTATAGAGAACCATAGAAGTAACTAATATTTGTAAATGGTTACAGTTATCACATGTAGCAGACATGACAAGACAGCCACCACATGTGAAATGAAACATTGTGTAAGAACAAGAGTGTGTCTCTAATGGTAAAGGAAGAAGCAGATCTTTGCTAAGCTCACATCCCTTGGCAGCAAGGCAGATTGCCGGGAGTCCACTGTAATGTCAGGATTTTATGCAGCATTCCTCCATGACTCTCTAAGAGTCTCATACTTCTAATTTAGTGACTTCATTTAACATGGAGCACCAAATCAACTTAAGTATGACAAAGGAGATTTGTGATAGCAAAAGTAAATATTTTAGGTACATTTCTTCCATGTATTTTCTATAATTTCTTTAGCTGTTGATGTTGTTAATCTAAGTGTATTCATATTCTGATAATTTGAGACACTGTTCTTAAGAAAAATGAAGCATCAGAGCTAAAAGGATAATCAACCAATGAAGGAGCACACCAGTCTTGGAGGAGCCAAGTTCAGTTACCAGGGTTCATGTCAGCAAGCTTGCAGTATCCCACAGCTTCAGCTTTAGGTCATATGACCCATTCTTCTTGAGTCTGCAAGCATCTACACTCACTTATACAGACATCCATATAGACGTACATGCACATGAGTGAAAAATTTAAATATATTGAATAATTTAAAAAGTACTGAAATGTTTCATAAAAGGAGCTTCAAATATAATGTAAAATGAATCAAAGCCCCATCTATGTAAATCATGTATAATATTAAATATTTGTTTCTTTACACAGATTGGCTATTTTGAGCCATTTGCTCTTGCTCATCTCCCCAAGCAATATATCTCAGTCTCATTTTTTTTTTTTACTCAGAGAATTTTTATTTTAGTAGTTTTTTATTTACTTTATTTAGATTTTATTTCTTCCCTAATTTTTTTTAAAAAAATTTAAGTACATTCTATCTATATTTTCTTACCTCTTTATTGAAAAAAAAATCCTCAATTTTATGGCTCCTTTTATGACAAACATTTGTTTTACAAATTGATCCTTTTTCCCTTTTTTTTTTTTTTTTTTTTTTTTTTTTTTTTTTTTTTTTTTTTTTTTTTTTTTTTTTTTTTTTTTTTT
>LR750708.1:0-16163 GCA_902729485.2 Mus minutoides
GCTCATCCCTGAGCAATAACCAATGAGAGGGCTCATCCCTGAGCAATAACCAATGAGAGTGCTCATCCCTGAGCAATAACCAATGAGAGTGCTCATCCCTGAGCAAAGCTAATTTTCCCTCTCAGCAGTCATAAAGTTCTTTTTTTTTTTTAAAGATTTATTTATTTATTATATGTAAGTACACTGTAGCTGTCCTCAGATACTCCAGAAGAAGGCATCAGATTTTGTTACGGATGGTTGTGCGCCACCATGTGGTTGCTGGGATTTGAACTTATCACCTTCGGAAGAGCAGTCGGGTGCTCTTACCCGCTGAGCCATCTCTCCAGCCCTCATAAAGTTCTTTATCTGGGGACAGGACCCTGTGAAATCTTGTCCCTTCCATGTTATTGTATTGATGCTATTGTCTATTGATTTGCCATTGTTCTGATCTTGTTTATGCAGCCATTTTTAGGAGAGTCAGTTTCAATATCAGACTTCCTGGTATTCTGGCTTGTACAGTTCTTTTGCTTCCTGTTTTGTGATGTTCCCTGAGCAGGGATGCAGGAGCTGTGGAGTAGATGTATCCACTGGGACTGGGGTCTGCACAGTCTGTTGTTTTCTGCTTTGTGTTGAGTTGTGATTTTCTGTGATGGTCTCCATTTGTTGCCAAAAGAAGCTTTTTTAATGAGGATGGTACCTACACTTATCTGTAGGATTAAGGATAAGATTTGGAGTAGACAGGGGTTATGTGGCATACCAAAGTGGAGGTAGACTGGTTTTCTTTTTTTCAAGCTTTTCATTTGTGAGCCTCCATGTGGATGCTGGGAATTGAATCCACATCCACCAGAAGAGCAGCCAGTGTTCTTAACTGCCGGGCCATCTCTCTCCCCGCAGTAGTCTTTCTAAGATCTATGACCTCACTAGTTCCAGGAAGTTGGCTAGCTTTCTAAGCATGACTTCCCTCATGTTTAGTGGCCATGAGTCCAGTTAGACATCTGTTGGTTCCCACTCATCTGTAAGTGCCACTCATAGCGCGTTTTAAATGGAAATATTTTGGCATTCTTCTATATTTAAACATTGTTTTAGTATGGAGTAAGCAATAGCCCATGTATTCACTTCGTCTTATTGAGTGATATTGAAACAAAATGCTATTGTAATCTCCAGTGATAATTTATTCAAGAATTAGGCTGTGCTCAGTATTTTTGAACTAACCAGTTTATTCTTTTCAGAGAGACAAGAAGAGAAACTAAAAAACAACAATAGAGACCTGTCAATGGTAAGCATCCAGAGTGAAACTGATGGTAACCACGTAAACTATTTTTTATTTCAGCCAGAGTCCTATTTGCATCAAATACATTACATTTAAGTTCTTAAAATTTATCACCTATCAGGGCTATAAATAATAATCATAGGTATTGGGGGCTGGTGAGATGGCTCAGCGGGTAAGAGCACCCGACTGCTCTTCCAAAGGTGGTAAGTTCAAATCCCAGCAACCACATGGTGGCTCACAACCATCCTTAATGAGATCTGGCGCCCTCTTCTGGAATGCCTGAAGACAGCTACAGTGTACTTACATATAATAAATAAAATAAATCTTTAAAAAATAATAATCATAGGTATTATTGGACTAAATAGAATCAAATATGCTGCCACATTTAAACTTCATTTTAAAGCTGACATGGTGGTATGTGCCTTTAATTCCAGCACTCAGAAGCAGAAGCAAGTGGAATCTCTAGAGTTCCTGGCCAGCCAGGGCTACCCAGAAAGACCTTGTCTCAAGAAAACCAACAAACAACACCCCCCACCCCGAAAAAAAACAAACAAACCCACAAACCTTTATTTACTACTTTGTTTCTAAGGCTGCTTTGGAGGTTACGACTTGTCTTCTTCAGAATGCCTTGCATTTTCTTCTTTGATACTGATATATTCAAGTTTTTATGTGCAATAAGGGGCATAACCATTATTAGAGATAAAATACAGATGGAAAAAACACATCCCAGAATAACATTTACAGTTGTTTCTGTCACTTATACTCCATGTCTTGCTTTCTTAAGTTTTTCAAGGTTTTCCTGGTTTTGTTTGTTTGGTTTGTTTTTGGTTTGAATCAGGGTTTCTATGCTTAGCCTTGCTTGTCCTGGAACTTGATCTGTAGACCAGGCTAGCCTTGAACCTGTAGAGAACCCCCTGCCTCTGCTTCTGTGGTGGCTCTGCCTGAGTGCTGGTATTAAAGGCATGAGCCACCACTGCCTGGCAAGTTTTCTTTTTTAAAAATTTATATATTTGTTTTATGTAAGTACACTGTCACTGTCTTCAGGCACATTAGAAGAGGGCATCAGATTCCATTACAGTTGTTGTGGGCCATCATGTTGTTGCTGGGAATTGAACTCAGGACCTTTGGAAGAGCAGTCAGTGCTCATAACCACTAAGCCATCTCTAGTCCCAAGTTTTCCTCTTTTCTAAAAAACTATTATTATTTATTTTTTTGCATATAGACGTTTTGCCAGCATGTGTGTCTCCACATTCCTGGTGCCTGCAGAAGTCAGAAATGGATCCCCCAAGATTGGAGTTATAGATGATTGTCAGCCATTATTTGGGTGCTAGGAATTGAACCCAGGTCATCTAGAAGGAGCAGCTAGAAGGGGTGCTCTAGACCACTGAGCCCCCTTAACTCCAGTCCCCTTTTTATTTTAAAACAAAACCAATTCGTTTTCCCTTGTGTTGATGTTGAATCTTGGTTTATGGCATTTGTGTGATTCCAGGATAGGGGTTGGCACACTGGAGATAGCTCTGTAGGCGTCACATTCATGTAAGGGAAGTGGGTTCCCAGCCCATTTGCTCCTTCTTTGACTCAGGGCTACCTTTTATAGTTCTGTGTAGTTAGCATGGGGCATCTCAACTCTCCATGAGTTTCTTCACTTGCTGGGGGATCTTGGCTATGGTTCTTTATTTGCTAAAAATTCTTTTCCAGGATGACTCTAATTTACTGGTAATTTTTTTTTTCCTCAGAGTCCTAGTATGTACCCCTGACTGCCCTGGAACTTACTATGTGGACTAGGTTGCCTCAAACTCAGAACGATTAGCCTGCCTCTTCATCCTTAGTGCTGGGATTAAAGGCATGTAGTACCACATTTAGGGAGATATATTTTTTTAAAGATTTATGTATATGAGTACACTTTTGCTGTCTTCAGACACACCAGAAGAGGGCGTTGGATTGCATTACAGGTGGTTTTGAGCCACCGTGTGGTTGCTGGGAATTGAACTCAGGTCCTCTGGAAGAGCTGTCAGTGCTTTTTTTTTTTTCTCGAGGCAGGGTTTCTCTGTATAGCCCTGGCTGTCCTGGAACTCACTCTGTAGACCAGGTTGGCCTTGAACTCAAAAATCCGCCTGCCTCTGCCTCCAGAGGCAGTCAGTGCTCTTAACCACTGAGCTATTTCACCAGTCCCAGGGAGATACTTTTAAAAGCGAATTTTCTCACCTTTAGCACAATGTTTATCAGGTTAACTATTTGGAAATTATAAAAGTAAAAATTACCAAGTGATCCAGAGATTGTGTCTGAAAACTGTACATCTTTATACTTATTTTTTATCTATTTATGCATGTATGGGATGTGCAATTTAATAAGAATTTAGTTGCAAACCGGACGTGGTTGCACAGGCCTTTAATCCCAGCACTCGGGAGGCAGAGGCAGGCGGATTTCTGAGTTCAAGGCCAGCCTGGTCTACAAAGTGAGTTCCAGGACAGCCAGGGCTACACAGAGAAACCCTGTCTCGAAAAACCAAAAAAAAAAAAAAGAATTTAGTTGCAAATAATAGGGTACCTCACTCACAGTGCCTACCATGTTGCTTTCTTTCTGTTGCTCATGAAGTCAAGAGGTTGGCATCCTAAGCTGGTATCATAGCTTAGCATGCCCTCAAAGCCTCTGGGCCTTAGTCAGAATTCACTTGATGCTTTTCCTGAGGCATTATGTTCTTTATTCCAGTCACACCACCTCACCCCTTGAAAAAAGCCTAAGAAGATTCAAGTTTGTCCTTTTTAAAAGGGCTTTTCAGAGCCAGATATTGTGGTAGTACATGCCTATCTATGATCCAGCTACTCATCTGACAGGCAGATTCAGTGAGTCTAGGAATTCCAGACTCCACTATAATAATGAGACAAATATCCTAGTCAACACTTGTTACTTATGATTGGTTGGACAGGATGTGGCCTCAGAGCATCCCAGTTTATTACAAGTAACAAGGAGAGGAGGAATTGGAGACCGAAGGTGAGTTAGATAACAAGGAGCTTTTTGCAAAAGAGAACTTTTTTTCTTTGTTTGTTTGTTGTTTGTTTTTGAGACAGAGACTTGCTGTGTAGCACTGGCCGCACATCTAACCTCATCCTGTCAGATCAGCCTGTCTCTGCCTGCCACCACACCCAGCTCTATGGAAAAGTTTTTAAGAAAAATTACATGAAACTTCAACTTTTGTAGTATGGTACACACACACACACACACACACACACACACATTTAGTGTGAACTGACCATTTTTTGCTTTCCTTGTAGGTACGGATGAAATCCATGTTTGCAATTGGCTTTTGTTTTACTGCCTTAATGGGAATGTTTAATTCCATGTGAGTAACCTTTTTTATATGCTTCTACCTAATAAATGTTCTGTTTGTATGCATATGAGCATAAGATTTGTAGTAATATTGTATTTGACAGAATTTCAAAGTAATTCTGAGTTTGAGGCCAACAAGAAAGCCAGGCACATGTCTTTATTCCCAGCACATGGAGACTTAGGCAGGTAGATCTCTGTGAGTTCCAAGGCCAGCCTGATCTACATAGTGAGCTCCAGGCCAGCCAAGGCTACATACACAGAGAAACCCTGTCTTGAACCTCTACCTTCTCCCCCCAAAAAATTGAAAAAAAGAAAACAAAATTTTAAACGTATACATTATTCACGTATCAAGAAAAATGTTTTAATTGTATATATTTATTGTATGTGTTATACTTTTTACATTGAGTAATTTTCCCCATACTGTCTGCCCTTTTAAAATTGGCTTATATTCACTATGCAAATGTACAGTACTGGTGTATGGTGTGCTTTGAGCATATCCTCACTGTCATGTATCTTTCATAATCATTTGAGAGTATACAGGAGAGAGAGAGAGACAGAGAGAGAGCGCACGAGCTCAAGAGCTCAAGTGCATACGTTAAAGGCCATTTGATCCCATTGTGAACCCTGAGATTGTGAACTGTAAACCTGCTCTGGTTTTAGTATGGCTCAGCCTTTGATCCTAGAGCTTTCTGTTTACTGTAAACAAGTACTTGTGCTGTGGCCTATCTCTAGCACACAGCTTTAACCCAAGAGCTAAAGGAAGTTAACACAGGTCACCTGGCAGAGCAAGCAACCAGCTGGCAGGGAGTGAACAGAAGTGGACAGAAAGGAGGGCCTTTGAGTTGGAAGGTGTTTAAGACAGTGTGGAGAAGGAGACTTTGGTGGGGTAGGAGGGTCAGCTGGGTGCTTTTTCTGCCTCTCTGAGCTAGCAGCTTTTCATCCCAGCTCTGGCTCCTGAATCTTTTCTGGTAAAATCAAACGGCTGGGAGTTTTATTTTTAAAACAACATGCATGAGTGGAGATCAGAGGATAACTGGCTGGAATCTGTTCCCTCCTTCCATCAGATAGGTCCTAGGATTTTGAACTCGGTCGTCAGACACGATGGCAAGTGACTTTACCCTCTAAGCCATCTCACCATCCTTCTTTAAAAAAATAACTTCAATATAATTATGTAAATAAGAATTTCATTTTAAACGAATACAATCACATAATATGGCAGTCAGGACACTCCCCCCCACCCCCCACCGTGTGTGTGTGTGGGGGGGGGCTGTCAACTCTCACAGGGGTGGCCTAAGACCATTAGAAAACAAATAATTTACATTACTATTCATAACAGTAGTAAAATTACAGTTTTGAAGTAGCAATGAAAATAATCTTGGTAGTCACCTGAGGAACTGTATTAAAGGGTGGCAGGCAGCATTAGGATAGTTGATGTCTTAGGGTTTCCATTGCTGAGAAGAGACTCCATGACCAAGGCAACTCTTATAGGGGCATTTAATTGAGGCTGTCTTACAGCTTCAGAGGTTCAGCCATTATCATAGCAGGAGTCATGGCAGCATCCAGGACTGGTAGTTCTATACCTTGTTCCAAAGGCAAATAAGAAAAAACTCTCTCAGCTGGGCGTGGTGGCACATGTCTTTAATCCCAGCACTTGGGAGGCAGAGGCAGGCAGATTTCTGAGTTCCAGGCCAGCCTGGTCTACAAAGTGAGTTCCAGGTCAGCCAGGGCTATACAGAGAAACCCTGTCTCGAAAAACAAAACAAAACAAAAAAGAAAAAACTATCTCAAGGGCAGCTAGGAGGGTCTCAAAGCCCACCCCCACATTGACATATTTCCTCCAACAAGACCACACCTCCTAATAGTGCCACTCCCTGGACCAAGCATCTTCAAACCACCACAGTTGAGAAGCACTAATATAATAACTTTGTTTGTTTGCTTGCTTGCTTGCTTGCTCTTTTTGAGGCAGGGTTTCTCAGTGTAGTTATGGATGTCCTGGAATTTGCTTTATAGACCAGGCTGGCCTCAAACTCAGAGGTTTTCCTGCCTCTGCCTCCTGAGTGCTGGGATTAAAGGCAAGCATCATTGCTGCCTGGTTCCTAATAACTTTTAAAAATCTACTTAACAGTGAGAATGTTTATCAGATAAAAGCCTAGACATTATATAGTCTTTAAAGATAATTCAGTATATCCCTCTGTTTTTTTTTTTTTTTTTTTTTTTTTTTTTTTGGTTTTTCGAGACAGGGTTTCTCTGTATAGCCCTGGCTGTCCTGGAACTCACTTTGTAGACCAGGCTGGCCTCGAACTCAGAAATCCGCCTGCCTCTGCCTCCCGAGTGCTGGGATTAAAGGCGTGCGCCACCACGCCCGGCTTATCCCTCTGTTTTTAAATTGCTTACTGACATGCTTCTTCAGACTGAAGGTATTGGTATAAAAACATTTTGACTCTTAAAATAGAGCCTTAACAACTATAATCTTGTTCAGTGATGAGGTCATGGACTGTTGTTGAAACAGAGAGTAGCAGAATGGCACAATCGTGTGGTGCTGCTTTGACAGAGCTAGGCACATCCAGAGTTCACTTGGCTGATCATTCTCGGAACCATAGGCCTCTAGAGCTGGAAGACACTGGAAGATTAAATAACTTTATGGGCTATCTAGAAACCTCATGATTTCTATCCTATAATTCTGTTTTCCCTCATTTATTATTTTTGTGTCTGTTGATGAAGAGCATACTACAGTTTGCATATAGATGCTAAAGGACAACTTTCAAGAGTTGGTGCTTGTAGACCATGTGGGCTTCAGGCATGTCAACTGTTCTATATAGGGCCTCCTATGCTTAATAATAATTTATTATTTATTGTACATTTTTTAAAATATGGAAGCAAGGATCTTGATTGTTCCCACCACCAAAAGATAGATAGATAGATAGATAGATAGATAGATAGATAAGTGTTTGAGGAGATAGAGAACTGAAAACCATGTTCTGATCATTACACATTTTATATGTACTGAAGTGTCACACTCCCTGTGCTCCATGGCCTCTAACAATGTGTCACTTAAAGATTTAAAGTGTTGTCAGGGGGCAGGCCATAGCTCAGTGAGAAAAGAAGCTTACTGTGCAAGCCTGGTGACTGGAGTTTGATCCCTGAAGCCTACATAAAGGTGGGCAGAGAAAACCAGTTCTACAAAATTGTCGTCTGACCTCTGCACGCACACCCACAGTGCACACAGAGTAATAGAAGAGACTTTGATCAGTTCATTTTGGAGTGTTTGACATGTACTTCTTCATGTGTTTGTTTTTGTTTTTGAGACATGGTTTTTCTACACAACCCTGGAACTCACTGTGTAGACCAGGCTGACCTCAAACTCACAGAGATCTGCCTGCCTCTGTCTCATGCTATACATTTAATATTTTCATGGAAGAGTAGTGTTTCTGTTAAGTCTGTTTACATTTTGTAGCTTCTTTCTAAGTGTCTTTAGTATTTCTTATCTTCTAGCTTGACTCTTCAGCATAGAAGTGGGTTGTGAATTTTTGTGATATCATCATCATTATCTTCTTCATCTTAATTCTTGCTTTAAAAAAAAAAATCAAGACAGCCAGGCAGTGGTGGTGCATGCCTTTAATCCCACCACATAGGAGGCAGAGGCAGGTGGATTTCTGAGGTTCGAGACCAGCCTGGTCTACAGAGTGAGTTCCAGGACAGCTAGGGCTATACAGAGAAACCCTGTCTCACAAAAACCAAAAACCAAAAACAAAACAAACAAAAAAACAAAAACAGAAAAAGACCTGCTAAGTGTGTTAGTACACACCTGTAAGTCTAGGATTCTAGAACTTGGAAGGCAGAGAGGGAGAACAATTACATTTTCAAGGACAGCCTGGACTACACAACAAAATCCTGTCTTGATTTTTTTTTTTTTTTTCGAGACAGGGTTTCTCTGTGTAGCCCTGGCTGTCCTGGAACTCACTCTGTAGACCAGGCTGGCCTTGAACTCAGAAATCCACCTGCTTCTGCCTCCCAAGTGCTGGGATTAAAGGCATGCGCCACCCTCCCCAACCCCCCCCACCCCCGGCTGCTCTGGATTTGCAAAGCTTAAGTGTACTTAAGGAAAGTCTATCTTGCACCAACTCTTTCCTTTATTAGGTTAAGGACGATTGCTTAGCTCTTCCTTATAAAGTTTCATGGTCATCTGGGGGGAAAATAATTGTTAGACTTTGCCAAGGAGCTCTAGGGGAAGGGAAGACAGGATGATTTGGGGGGCTAAAGTAGATTGTAATTTTGGGGACAGCTTGGGATATAGCAAAATCTTCTCAAAAAAAAAAAAAAAAAAGGTAGCTGGGTAATGGTGGCTCCTTTAATCCCAGCACTCAGGAGGCAGAGGCAGGCAGATCTCCATGAGTTCAAGCCAGCCTGGTCTACAGAGTGAGTTCCAGAACAGCCAGGGCTACACAGAGAAACCCTGTTTGAAACAAACAAACAAAAAATTGCTGCTGCTGCTGCTGCTGCTGCTGCTGCTGCTGCTGCTGCTGCTGCTGCTTCTCCTTACCTGCAGTGTATATGGTTGTGTGTGTGTGTGTGTGTGTGTGTGTAATGAAGGCCAGAAGCTGATTTTAGTGCCTTAGTCTCTTTCCACCATATTTTTTGGGACAGGGTTTAGACCCAGGTTTCCCAAGATGTGGTTTAGGTTTTCCTGGGTGTCTCTGGCATCCTTCAAGGAGTCTGCAGTTTTCATAAATCTCACAGCGTTCTTCTCTGTTACTCTCATTGTCTCACTGTGTGCTGTGGGGTTTTCTACAGTGTCCTGATGTGTGATGCTGCAGCACCCCAAGACTAAGGATTGTGAACCCCATCATTTCTTAGGAGTTAACTATTAGATTTCAGAAGTTAAAAATATCCCTCTTCTTAGCATTTTTTAATTTTAGAATATATTTTTCCCCCAAATACTTATTTTTTTTTAAAGATTTATTTTATTTTTATTTATTATATGTAAGTACACTGTAGCTGTCTTCAGACACTCCAGAAGAGGGCGCCAGATCTCGTTACGGATGGTTGTGAGCCACCATGTGGATGCTGGGATTTGAACTCATCACCTTCGGAAGAGCAGTCGGGTGCTCTTACCCGCTGAGCCATCTCACCAGCCCCCCCCCCCCCCAAATACTTATTAATTCTTTAAAAAATTGTCTGCGCTTTGTGGTGGGGTACCCTCACATGTGTTGAGGTACATATATGGAGGTCAGAGGTCAACTTGCAGGAGGTGGTTCTGTCCTTTCACCCTGTTGGTTCCAGGATGGAATTCAGGCCATCAGGCTGGACAGCAGCCACCTTTACATAATTAGCCATCTTGCTGGCCTCTAAAAGTTATTTTTCATTAAAATATGTTAACATATATCAGATTTCTTGCTAGTTAAGAAGATACACTTTTTAAAATGTATATGGGTGTTTTGCCTGCATGTATGCACAAGGTGTCTGCAGAGGTCAGATGAAATTTCCTGGAACTGGAGTTATAAGACTATTGTGAGCCATGGTGTGTGTGCGATAGGAATCGAACCCTGATCCTCAGGAAGAGCAGCAAGTGATGGCAACTGCTGAGCCATCTCTCCAGCCCCCTTCCTGTAGTGTAGTGTATTGTGATTGTTTGTTTGTTTTGAAGCAGGGTTTCACTTTATAGCCTTGGTTGGCTTGTAATTTGCTATGTGTTGACCCAGGCTGTCCTTGAACTCCAAGAGATCCACCTACCTCTGCATCTTGAGTACCTTGCCCAGCTAAGAGGATACTTAAAAACAGTTATCTCAGTTTCTAATAGACCACATATTAATAGCTATACTGCACACAAGACTTTTTGGTTCTCTATAATTTGAGTGTGCTGGGTCTTCCTACCAGAAGCATGGAGAGGCACTTGTTTCAAGTGCTCCAATTAGCCGGGTCCTTCTGCTCACCACTGCACCTTCAGTCCTAGTTAAAGTGTGTCCTACTTGTACCCAGACTTTTTCCTGAAAAAACTTTGTTGATTTTCTAAAAATAAAAGTTCTTTGCCTTTTTTATCTTTCATTTTAGATTTGATGGCAGAGTGGTAGCAAAGCTCCCCTTCACTCCTCTGTCCTACATCCAAGGACTGTCCCATCGCAACCTGCTGGGAGATGACACCACAGACTGCTCCTTCATCTTCCTGTATATCCTCTGTACCATGTCAATCCGACAGGTGAGTGTCCGTACCCTCCATTCACTGTGGATAGCTCTCCTCTCTGCCAGTGCTTGTTCACACTAGCTCTGCCTCTGGAATGCTGGGAACTTTTACCTGCCACGAGTATATTGTTCACAGCTGTGTTAGATGCCTGACACTAGGGATGGGGGATCCCACACCCCTTCCTGAGCCCCAGTTCCTTCTCACGGGATCTGTCTGAGCACAGTGACTTTGGTCGTTCCAGTATCACCTCGCTCATGTTCTAGTGCCTTTTGTCAGTTCAGGAGAGTTCACTGCTCAGAGGCGGTGGGACCTGGGAGAATGGAGCCTGAAAATGAGGTGGATGCATGCAATAGCCAACTTTCCTCGAGCATCAGACAATTTATACTTTCAGGTTTAAGAAGAATCACACGAGTAAAGTGTAGACTCACAAGGACAAGCCAAACATGGCAAAAACATGCTTTTCACAGAGGTATGTAAGCCGGTACCAGTAGCCAGCTGTATAACCTGAGGGCAGCTCACTCCTATCCATTACACCCGAGAGGAGCATGGAAACACATTCCAAGAACAAGTCTGTGTTTCCAGGACTCTTGTCTTGGTTTTTTAGGGTTGTCTCACAAGCACTCTGAATTCCCTACATGAAACTCCATTTTTGGAAGGTGTTCTGACAATATCATTAATATAGTGATTTTAGGGTATTTACAGTTAAGCCCAGGTACTAACGACTTGAGTTTTCTGTCTGAGCTAACAATGAATTCTAGGCCTCACAGGTTAGGAAAGAAGCTGAAAATAAGTTAAAAGCTTATGGACCATGGACTCAAATTCTAGGTGGAAGTCTAACCCTGAGCGACCGCTGCACGCCTTTCCCCACCTCTGTGCAGAATGCAGTAGCCACAGGCAAGTGCTGTACAAACTCGGAGTCTGTACAAAAGGATGGTTTGACTTGTGTCCTGGAGGACGAGGAACAGTCCTAGCACTTGTCTTGACAGAGGAGGCGGCAGGAGTGAAGGGCTGCAGGGATGCATGGTGGGGAGCAGGGACTGAGAGTCTGCTGCTGCGAGGAGTCCGCTGCTGCGGGGAGGACGGCCGCTGCACTTGTGCCTCCCAGCGCCTGCTGGCTTATCAGTGTTTCCTATGGGGCTGCTGAGCTGCTGCAGCTGCTGCTGGCTCTCCTGTCTCTGGTCAATTGTTTGCTTTCGAGGCTGTTGTGAATGAGGTTCATTACTAGGTGGGTTGTTGTTCTCAACTGTATTCCATTTTTATTTGTATTGAGGGTATTATAAATGAATTCTCAGTGTTATTATAGAAAAGTGCAAAGAAAGGCTATTGATTTTTGTATGCTCATTTTGTATCTTGTTAATTTGCAGAATTTGTTTATCATTTCTTTGTAAGTATACAGAAATAGCCATTTGTGGCACTGGGACACCCTTGCTCGTTTTGATCGCATCAGCTGCAGACAGGGATGGTCTCTCACATCCTCTCATTTCTCTTCCCTGTCTGGACTGCCTGAGACTTTGCACTACTTTTGAGTAAGAGTGGGAAGAGTAGGCGACTTTCTGTTGTTCCTGATTTTGAAGGATGTGTCTCCAATTTTCCCTAGTTAGTAAGATGCTGGCTGTGGGTTTGTTGTTCATCGTATTATGATACGGTTCTTCCATACCTAGCTTCTGCAGGGATTCAGGGCTTTTTGTCTTGTTTTCTTCTTGTCTTTCTTTTCTCCTCCCCACCCCACCCCCTTTCTCTTTCATTTTTGGGTTTTTTTTGTTTTTGTTTTTGGGGTTTGTTTTTTTTTGGTTTTTCGAGTCAGGGTTTCTCTGTATAGCCTTGGCTGTCCTAGAACTCACTCTGTAGACCAGGCTGGCCTCGAACTCAGAAATCCACCTGCCTCTGCCTCCCAAGTGCTGGGATTAAAGGTGTGCACCACCATGCCCGGCTTTTGTTTTTTTAAGACAGGTTATCTCTGTGGAACTGCCATGGCTATCCTGGACCTTTCTTTGTAGACCAGGCTAGCCTGGAACTCACAGAGATCCACCTGCCCCTGCCTCCTTAAGTGCTGGGATTAACGGTGTATGCCACCACCACCCTGCTTACAAAACCTTTTTTTTTTTTTTTTGGTTTTTAATTTATTATTTATCTATTTATTTATTTATTTTGAGACAGGGTTTCTCTGTATAGCCCTGGCTGTCCTGGAACTCACTTTGTAGACCAGGCTGGTCTCGAACTCAGAAATCCACCTGCCTCTGCCTCCCGAGTGCTGGGATTAAAGGCGTGCGCCAACACGCCCGGTACAAAACCTTTTAATATATTTATTTTATTTTTAAATTTGAGACAGGGCCATACTGTGCAGCTTTGGCTGGCCTAGTATTTGCTATGTAGACCAAGCTGACCTTAAACTTGCAGAGATCTGCCTGCTTCTGCCTCCTAAGTGCATGCTTCACCATGCCCATCTCAATGTTTTATTCTGAGACTTTGATATTTGTAGACATATGTGTTTTGTACAATTACCCTACACATCCCTTCAACTTCTGCAGACCCACTCTGACATGTCCCCTCCTGGCTTCATGTCTGTCTGTCTGTCTGTCTCCCTTCCTTCCTCCCTTCCTTCCTTCCTAACCTAGCCATACCTAACCTAAGCCCAGTTAGTGTTGCCTGTCTGCATATGGATATGAGGCCATTCACTAAGGGAGCACGGGCAACCTAGCATTGACCACCTTCAAACAACAGTGACTCTCCCTCCCTAGCAGCCATCAGTTGCCAGTAGCTCCTCAGCTAGGGGAGGGGCCTTGTACACCCCTCTCCAAGCGTCCACGCAGGAGTTTGACCGATCCACAACTGTCATGAGTTCATCCAGAAGATAGCTTACAATACTCCTCCATATCCTTCTTCTGGGATGTTCCCTGAGGCCTAGAGAGGGGTACAGCTGACCATTCACAGTCACCTATTCTCAACCCTTTACCTAGTTTGGGTGTCTGTATTAACAGCACAGAATTGTAGAGTGACTTGTTGACCGTGCTGCATTGAGTCAGAAGGTAAGGTCCTCAGCGGGAGCATGATGCTCTCAGTCTGCCCCGCAGTCTCTTGTTTCTCCAGTTTGACTTTGCTTCCCATTTTCTACCTCATCACAGTAACCCTGTCATTTAAAGGCCATCAGAGTTTTTAAATTGGCTTTTATTCTGGAAAATGACAAGGACTCATATAATTGACCCCTGTCTCTGCAGAATAACTGGGCCAAGGTCCCTTGTATATTTTGTCTAGACTTCTTCTGTGTTTGTTGGCTGAACCAATGTGTTATCATCCTGTGTTCTCTGTTGTATAATTTCAAATTGTTCTTGTTTCTCAGAATCCTTAGCCTCGTGCTAAATACATTATAGGTGCCCAGGAAACACTGGTCATTTTCTGTTCTTTTTAATTATTTTTTTTTTGAGACAATCTTATGTATCCCAAACTGGCTTTAAAACTGATCCCCAAGTTTGGGGATTAGAGGTACCTGGCTACTAATGTTCAAATTTTAAAAGCAGGAAATTAATAGGATATTGTTTGATTTTTCTCACTGTTTTATATAGTGTTATTGGTTTTTGTTGTTGTTGTTGTTGTTGGTTTTTTTTTTTTTTTTTTTTTTTTGGTTTTTCGAGACAGGGTTTCTCTGTGTAGCCCTGGCTGTCCTGGAACTCACTTTGTAGACCAGGCTGGCCTCGAACTCAGAAATCTGCCTGCCTCTGCCTCCCGAGTGCTGGGATTAAAGGCGTGCGCCACAATGCCCGGCTGTTTTTACTTTTTTACAGCTGTCTGTGAAGTTATATTTATTATAAAAGAAATACAAACTCAGATACTTCTCTACCTTGACCTATTAATGACTCATCTTCCTAACTCATTTTAAAATTTCTCATTAAAGTATGAAATATTTAAAGTATTAAATATATGCAAATATTTAAATATTTTATGATAAATTAAAGGGGTCCTTGAAGTCTTATTTGTTATTATCTTCTGACGAGGGATGAAAGTAGTATGTATGTACAAAGGAGCCTAGATACGGGCATTCTCCTAGTGTCTTAAGCCCAACAGACTCTAAGAATCAGAGCATATGGGTTTAAATTAGAACTTTTTGAGATAGTTCAGGCTGGCCTTGAACTCTTGATCCTCCTGCCTGCATCTCCTGAGCACTGGAATTATAGCTGCGCGCCATCTCACCTGCTGTTAACTTTGTTATTTTGGAGAACCCATTAGTCCTTTCCAAGTTTAGTGGTTTCAAATACCAAATGAAGGGACTGAGAAGAGTAATGGAATAATATCTAAGGTTTTCTCCAGAGATGCTGTGAACTTTTTAACAGTTGGCAATGACACAACCTTTGCTCACTCATCAGCCCTCTCCATTCCTGTAAAGTATATGCCAATTGATTTTCTAGTCAGATGGCTGTGCATGAGTACTCTTTAGCACACCCACGCCTGTCTGCTCCAAAAGTCTATGGTTTTCCAAAACCTGTTTATACTGGTTTTACTTGTTATTGTAGTTATGTAATTAAATGAAATGTTACATTAGTCAAAGGAATCAGAACATAAAAATAAATGTTTTTTATGGAAACTGCTTCCGTATTTTAAAAAACTGAATACACTTGTATTAGATGTACTTAAGATAAAGAAAAGATGCAAAGTTTTAAAAATCTAAAGATTTGGAGCCTCCAACTTAGGCAAGTGTTCTTCCTCTGAGCTATTCTGTCCCAGCCCCTGTCACTATTTGCAGTAAAGACTACTACTCTACTTCAGGGAAAGCAAGCCCTTGTATTTTATAGGCTTTGTGTTAAAAATAAAACAGGACAGTGGGGTGTAGGGGCATATACCTTTAATCCCAGCACTCAGAAGACAGGCAAGAGGATCTCTGTGCCAGCCTGGTCTACAGAGTGAATTCCTGAACAGCTAGGGCTACACAGAGAAAACCTGTCTCAAAAAGCCAACAGGGTTGGGGGAGGGGAGAAGAAAGGAAAGAAGCAAGGAAGGAAGGTAGGTAGGTTACCTGGAGGCTTGGAGTACAGCTCAGTGGTAGAGTGATTGCCTAGTATGAACAAGGCCATAGGTTCCATATTCTTGGCACTTTAATAAGAACCAATCTCTCTCTCTTCCCTTCTCCTTCTCCCCCCCCACCGTGTGTGTGTGTGTGTGTGTGTGTGTGTGTGTGATTCACTCAACAAAGTTGGCATCTTTAGATTAGCAGCACCAGTTTCTGTCAAGTATGTACAGGTCTTTTGTTTTGGTTTGTTTTTGGTTTTTGGTTTTTTGAGGCAGGGTTTCTCTGTATAGCCCTGGCTGTCCTGGAATTCACTCTGTAGACCAGGCTGGCCTTGAACTGAGAAATCCACCTGCCTCTGCCTCCCAAGTGCTGGGATTAAAGGCATGCACCACCACTGCCCAGCATATGTA